>CDHK01000001.1:2706801-2885615 GCA_001048715.1 Penicillium brasilianum | reverse complement strand
CCCCCTCCCATCCAATTCATCCATTTACCCCTTCCACCACCGCCAGTCCGAATCACAATTTATCGCCCCACCATTCTGGAAAACGGCGGTCTTCCAGAAGGGCCCTGGCCCGTTCAACACGGGATAAGGCTCGACGCTGTAAGACCCTCTCCGAGATGCGGTCCATCGTTCACGATTCCCTGGTCGGCCTTGCAATTTCGCATTACTCAATCAGGGAGGAGAGCAGAATACAGAAAGTCGTAGCAAGAGAACACGGAAATTGGGTAGGGGGGGGCCCAGACCCGTGCGAAATTAGACCCAGTGAAATTCTATCGGGTCTAGAATGTTGTCGCGCGTATAACGGAGTCCCCCCATCCACTGCCCATCCAGGCACACGCCGCGTACGGGAGATTTGATAATCGGATTCATCAATCCCTTCTTCGTCTCCCAAGCTGTCACCGGTCCCCCCCCCCCCAAGGTCGGGTCCACGGGTCGAGGGTGAACTAGAGGTCCACAACACAATCAGTGATCGGTCGTCGTGGGTTTCATTGCCATCAATTCCAGTTCCTCCGACTCGACTGTGAGTCGCCCTGCCCAGATGTTTCTGCCCCCCGGTCGCCGCACACGAGCTCGACGTGAAATGAATAGGGAAATATCCCTGACACTCCTTAAAATGATAGATCCCATTTTGAACTAAGAGCCCAAGTTTTCTTCACACGCGCCCCCGGCATTGCCCCCTCAAACATGCGAAACGGAACAAAGGGCGACCTATAAGGTTTCAAGTTCGCGTTGCAAGGGTTCGTTCACCCGCGACCGAGGCTAGTAAGCTAGGCTAAGCTACGAAGTTTCTCGGGTTTTACCCGGTCGCGACACGCCGTCCCGCCGAACATGTGACCCAATTTTCCCTCGTCTATTCCCAGTTAGATGATATGCTATTACAGTAGACGGTCATGTTTAAATGTGATGTCCACATGGCTTGAACGGAGGGGCGCGAACACGAAAGCCCCCTTCCCAGGGACGTAAGCCCATCTCCACCTTCGAACAAGGAAAAAAAAAAAAAGAGATGACAGACCTGACAGAACGAGGAAATGCTACCGAACCGCACTCTAGAGGGCGGAGATGAGGGAACGACGGGGGCCATGGGAGATTGTGATTGATGGGCTTTGGTGGGCTTTGGTGGGCTTGGTGGACTTGACTGTCCAGGGGCGTTAGGGGAGAAAAGAAACTCGTTCCCGTCAGATTAAGGGACCGGTGGGGGGGGGTTTGGGCTGGGAAACCTCGGAGATTTAATGTCTTGCTTTTTTTGGGTATGGTTACAATGGGATTGACGATGCTTTGGACAGGTATGAACTCCGGAAGAAGTGATTGGAGTTACTGAGAAGAGCAGGCAGTCTAGGGCCGATCGGGGGTGCATAACTACAGTACAGTAGTATAGTCTGGTGTGGTCACTCTCGGTCTCGCGGCCCCCAAGAGCTTGCCGACATACTAAGGCAACGCTTGACTGGTTCAGCTAGTAAGTAGCATCGCAGCGACCGTTCTGTAGTGGACATTCCAGTTCCTCATCTAAAAGTCCAAACCAAACTACACATCATCCAAACTCCTTGTTCGAGGTAATGAACGCCCTCATCCCGCGCCATGACGCCAACATTTCATTTTCATACTAATCCATCCAGTATGCTATAGTACAGTAATCACCGTAATGGTAACCTTTACAAGTCGAACAACCCATGGCTATCAACCCACATAACCTGCAGCCACCAAAAACTGGGATCAATATCCCTGATTGGACCGAGGCGCGCTCTAGCACGCTGGGGGGACGCTGGGATAGCTGGCACGAGCCCCAAGTGGCAAAGCCACCTTTCTCATGCAGCCCAAAGCCCCCCTGCGGAGCCGACCGTTAATTCAAAGTGGCGGTGGAGTTTGGGGGGAGATGAGGATAATTGGAGCTTTGAAGGTGAACCCTAGCCATGGCTTGCAATTTGTCGTTCCGCTTTCTCTTTTTCTCTGTTGGCAAGTGGCATTTTCTTCTAGTTCGGCCTCGAACACGAGTTTCTTACTCTGTTTTGCTTACCGCAGATGCTTGGTACCGAGCAAGCCCCCGGGCTCATAAAAAGATATTCTACGGTTTCCTTTCCATGGGTGGAGGTTAATTGTTTGGAAATGAGATCATATTGTTCATTACGGAAGTAATCTTCACTCTAGACTGATTCGTCGAGTAATGGAGCTACAGTACATATCCTATGCTACAGTCTGGACCCGTACATACCGTCATCCCCATTCTCCAGACGGGGTAGTGAGGTGTCTGTCTACTCTCACCGAATTACAGTATTATGAAATGATGACTGAGATTATCATCGGCGAAGAATCTGGGAGCCGATCCGAGCGGGATGCCTGAAACGACCGTCCAGTCCATGCGCCGCAGATCAGCATGCAACCTGTCAACCGTGCAAAAAGAATGGCTCCCGTAGCTTGTTGACATCTCCGAATAACGGCACTTGAACAATGTCCCCGAATGTCGATTCTCATTTGAGCCCGTGAGACCTCTCACTATTGGAGATGGATTACCATGTTACTATTCCTGACTACTACTTAATCTAGAAATGATCGTACATACTCAACTATAGTAATGGAGCTACTCATCCGCGGGCAAGATCCGCTCCGCGCGGGTCCTCCTCGCTAGACCTCAGTCCAATGCCGCTCCACGTCTATCATAATGACGATGATACGGAGCAATGGGGAGGAAAGAGACCAGTCGTGGGAGGTCATGAAAGGGACGATGGGGACAGCCGTGCCCACAGCTCACACAACTCCATCCCGGTTCGAAGCGAAGACGATCCTCGACGATCCCGTCTATCGCCCATCACTTCAGTGGTAAACCGAAACGAGGCGGGGAAAGTCATGCAAAACAGTAGGGATGATCCCTCATCGGCAGAACGAGCTGGCTATGTACTGTATATTCATGGAATCAGAGCGGTGCAGCACGGAAACTACGGCGAGGATAAAACCGGAGATACTGCACCGAACAAAGGTTTCCAAAATGCGACCCCTTTCAAAGTCTCGAGTGGCGCGCGGCCAACGAAACGAGGGGCCACAGCCTCACCGTCATTTAATCGACGAGCAGATCATAACTGGTTGGCTTCATCCCCGCTGCCACAGGTGCCGTGCAAACCACTCTGCAGGCCCAGCATGGCCACAACGCTTCAACGGTGGAGAGTGGAGCCCAAGTGCGACAGGGAAGCGCGGACTAACGTTGGATCATCGCGGGACTATGACTGAAGTGGAAAGCGTGCGGAGCCAAACGCTGCGAAGGAGAAACCAGTCCTTTTCTACGATTGGGCCCCAGTCTATATTTATTTTCCTAGCGATCGCCCCCAAAATGTCCGACTCATTGTCCACTTGGGACTCGAAGAGCTTAGAGGGAATCAATGCCCAGCTTTCGTTTTGGTATATTTCTTTTTGTCGATTCTTTTCCGACACTTCAATTTCCTACGCGTTTCACGGCTCACGAAGCACACTCCTGTACGGGGTAAGTAATCAAGATCAATGGACAATTTAACCTATCCCGATCGCCAGGATTGCCGTGAAGCACCATGAGAGCAACGAGACATAGAAGACGCACTCTATATACTGTACTTGTATATACTATCATTCCCGTCATTGGTTCCACGGAAGATATAACATTGCATTCTCGCGTAACGATCATTCCACTCGATCGGGTACACTGATATCCCCCCAAAACTAGGGTACAGTCCGTTGCCACGAGCCGGGACACGAGGAAAAGACAAAACAGGGAAGGGGAGAACCGGGGGGGGGGAAAAAAAAAAAAAAAAAAAAAAAGAAGCAAATTACAATCAAGATTATAAAGAAATTACTCCAAACTCCATACACCAAAGGAGTGTTTCTCGGAAGGGCCGACGAGAACGACGGGGGAGGGGATCCACCGTTGCTCCAAGGCATGCAAGTGGCAGAGCTGAAAGAAAAAGTGGCGCCCAAACCGTTTTTGCATGGGGCAGTGCGCAACGGTGGATCTTCGGTAGACGCGAGGAACGCAGCTGTCATGGGCAATAGTACGGGAGAGGAAGTACGGTGTGATAATTATAGAGAGTGTGTTGGATTGAAGAAATGTGGATTGATCTTATAGGGTAGACTGTGCAAGGCTGGATGGGAGGTTGCGGAGCGAAGTAAAACATGGTGTCAGTTTCTTGAGGGCTCGAGGAGTCTCCTCTTTGTACTCTATCCAGTATCTTCTGTTATGGAGTGCCGTATGTAGTAGGTCAGGGCTGTAGGTTGGCTGCGTTCAATTGGGGGGCGGCAGGAGAACTAGAGAGAGTCAAGTATAGTTCTCGGCTTAATTGCTCGGATCTCATACAGCTCCAGCTCCAGCTCCAGCTCCAGCTGTAGTCACGAAATCGGAAAGCTCTAACTAGCTTGACCGCAAATCTTAGTCGAAAATGTAACAAAACAAGACTAGCTAGGTCCTATGGTCGATAACATCGCGCGAGAGATCTCGAGATACCGATATCGCCTACGGTGTAGTGCCTGCAGAAGAGCCTCGTCGCGGAGAATAACAACAAAAACAATCAAGCCAGCCGCACCACATCATCACATACAACACGAAAACCCTCAACAACCTGCATGATGCAACCAAAGGAGCCGCGGCGGTAGGGACGCACTTGAGCCCGGGAAATAGCGGACAAGAGGTTTTGAACCGGCCAAACTATCGTGGTAGGGGAGTCCTGCCGAGTGCTGGAACTCGGCATGCATGCATTCAGATTACACTTATGCGCTCCGAGGGCCCCTCAACGACTAGTTGGCCTATAAAACAATTCACATCGCGGGAAGACTCCGTAGCGCAAGCCCACAGCTGTACATCATCACACACACACCAGCACCAACGAGTCCCACTCTCGGGCGTCAGGATCCAAGGACTCGGCCGGATCTCGCATTTCGATCGAACTTATTGCGAGTAGCCAATCATTGCGTGCCGGGTTGCAGGTAATAGTGGTAATGCTTTATTTAATTTCTTTTTGTCAGGCTGCGCTCCACTTGGGGGGATGATTTTAGGGAGGGGCTTCACCTGAAACACTCCTTTCTGCCTTGTGGGGAAATGACCTGCCCACTCGTTATTTCCCCTCTTCCTGGACTCGTTTGGGCTTGTGATTTGGCAGGTGAATTCATCAAGACCCGGCACTGGGCGTAGACTGTGGTATTTTCTATTACACTCACATCGGAAAAAGAGCACCTCTGGATGAACGGACCAAGTACGGTACGGACGGGGTTGGCTTGGCTTGGCCTCGTTTGAAGTGGAGCGATGGTGGCCCTACGGAGAATAAATCCATGCTTTTGGCCACTCACAAAGTAAAGTCTCGTATGAAGGACGGAGGTAGAATTGTAGATAGTACCGTAGTAGTGATCGTGAGTAGATTGCTAATCATGACATTCGCAGGAAAAAGTTAATCCAGGCAAAGGCGTCGCGGAAAACAAGCAACGAGAACTAAAGAACCGGTTCATGGTAACGACCGGGCTGACGGTACAACTGTAAAGTCCTGGTACATTTGCCATTCCACTTGCTCATCCACCGAAGTACGTACAGTACTACGTACAAGGATGAAGCATGAAGCATGAATGACTAACTATCTGTACGACCGTTGGTTTACTGGACAGCACCTGCCAGACCGTTTCGCCACATGCCCATTTAAGTATCAGCATGGTCGATCATCACGACTGACCGTTGGCGCCTCACAACCATCCCATCCCGTCCAGAGTCCTGTGGATTGGCCCAATTCAAGGCTCCAAAGCACCTCGATCGAGACTCCTTCCAAATCGAAACGATGAGGGGAACGAAAACGAGACTATAATTCAAGCACCCCCCGCCCCCCTCCCACGACAGCCCGCGAATTTAAAAGGACGGGATAGGGAACAGAAAGTCTAGACCAGGTGGGCTCGTCGTCTGAAGGGAAATCATGCTTCTGGACCATTGCGGAGTCTTTTGTTGATCTTTATTCACGGGAGAGTGTCAACCCGCGGTTCGGGATCTGACAACCACAACGCCCTCCGCCACGGGCAGGGCAACGGTGGGGGTAAAATTGCAGGGCAGTCGAAGGTTGGGAGAAGTGACATGCGATAGATCACGTGTAAAGACTGACAGGGTTGTTATCTTCTCTGTACATGGTAGTTAGTTGGGTTGTTGGTCGACGTGGCAAAGGACTGGCTTTGGTGGTGCCTGAATGGATTCATGGCCTGGTGCCTGTCAGGTACCGGTGAGCGTGAAAGGATTCAATGCCGTGCTGGATTTTATGCAATAGGAGGTAGTTGGTAGTACCGTCACGATGTACGATGGCGATACTACTGGAATACTCGATGCAATGCTATGTAGAATACTCCGATGCATCCTTGGACATGGAAGAGCATACGAACAGAATCCACTAGAGTATAATCTCCATCCTTGGCTTCGGCCGATGCATCTTCTCTTTGATCGATTCCGATCCACACAATCTGCCCATGAAACAGCTCTCGTGACCCTCGAAACCTTTCATGCCGGACGTATGTTTCTATGCCTGCATTCTGATGCCATAGAAATCTATACTATCCCTCCGCTCGGCTTGGCAGCGCTACTCGGTGAACAAAAGCTAGCTCCTTGAAACAACAGCAAGCCGTCTTCTCGTTCAGCGATGTGGTTCTATACTCTTTTTGGTGTTCTCCATTCTGATTGTTCCTACGGTGTTCCGATCTATGGCTTAGGATTTCCTTTCAACGCATTATCTATGTACGCTCATACCATCCGTGGGGCATGTCTTTCTGTGAAAGACACGGTCATCGAAGACAACTATTGCTCAATACGCCTCAGGATAGTGATCAATTATGACTTGTGCACAGCCCAAATCCCCATGTCTTTGTTCAAGTCGATATGGTTCTGGCAACAATGAATAGCGTATTTCGAGTCCCATTCCCATTCCGAGCCCTAAGCTCCCAAAATCCGTAGTGTTCAAAGATCAAAGCACAGAAAGATAGCCATGCAAAATAGGAGAGCGACTCTGAACTGGAAACAAGACAAATCGAGTCTTCAATCCCACCTTGACGGTTTCTGTTTCTCAATCATTTGCCTTCCAATTCCGTAGCTATATTCAAGAATCGTACTTTGAAGTATCACTTGTCCCTTTGGTTTCCAACGAAGATGGCTACATCAAAGGGTTCGGTACGGCCACCCTTCTCTCTGCACTATAGTCTGCAACTGAATGAATACAGCAATTCGTTACCAGCCTTCAATAGGGGAATCGTTGGGTAAACACCAAGACTCTACGTGGCTTCAAGAATCCCGACGGGACGACGTGCTATCGAAATGCAATCCTGCGGATGCTCTTCCACCTACCGATATTCTTGAACTGGGTAAAAGTGGCGATGGAGTCACACGTCAGCTCGGACGGAGTCTGCTTAAATCCAAAGCAGGATGACGAATCTGACGAGGACGGAAACTGCAAGACGTGTCTGCTCAAAGATCTGATTAACGCATTCTGGAATCCAAACCCGAACAAGACCTGGTTTGATTCTGTCTTGAACGAATTCTCTAGAAGGCTATTTTGAGAGACTGGATCACTGCATCGCGCGTGAACGGCGCCGATGGTAGCAACAAGAAGCTCTCGAGCTTTTTCTCAAAGTTAGTTCAGCAGCTCGAGGGAGGACGTTGTAAAAGGGTCGGTGCGAGTATTACTTGGTCTGATGATACTTCTTCTTCAACTGGCTTGGTTCTTACGAAGCTAATACTTGCAGTCTCACAGTTTGTTTTCCTGGGGGATATTTTCTCGATTGAGGTCGCCAATAAAAGGACATGCGGAGGTGTCAACGGCTTTGGTGCTCTTGACATCGTACTTCTCCCAGACCCAGAAACAAACGCAGGATCCTTGAAGAGACACTTGAAAATTCTTTTACCAAAGATTATATCGAAGGAGCATGCAATTCCTACCAAGGAGACACTCTGCAGGAACAGCTAGTGCGTACCGAGCATCGGAAGTTCTCTTGGTTTGTCTCCATCGAATTGGGGAGCCCAAAGAGGGTTTTGCAAAGACGGAAGTTGTATTTCCGGGAGGATTGGTGTTTTGGCAAGAGTGGCTTGCTCCTGACCTTGGTGATATTAGAAAGGACATCAAATATGCCCATTCATCGGTGCTGCTGCGATCAGAGAACACCAACGCAGGTCAATATATGGCTGTCGTCACGAGTCAGGATGGAACCTGGACACTCGCAAATGACACAAACCTCAGTACATACTAGCCCTTCGAGGCAATGGCAGCTTCCAAGTCCGCCAGAAATGATACGCCTTTTTGTATTGCCGACTTCCCCTAGTGACCCGGGTCCTACTATCAGCTTGAAAGATTCTCTTCAACTCGCCAAAGGCAGCGGTGTTGGACTCGCAGATAAATCGACACAATTACAGGCGGGCATGTTGCCAATGGTGCCGGTATCGGGTTGGAAAGGAAGCAGCCTGGTAAACTGGAGATCAAATTAACTGACAACAGCGGAAAAAAGTCCTTGAAAGTGCACGCTATAGAGTATCTCTGGAATAACTTGATGGAGAATTCTCGGAGATCGAGGCCCGTCGCTGAAGAACGGCTAATTTGAAGCCCCTCTCTGATGCAGTTATTCCAAAGCTGATCAAGGTGACTGCGAATGCAACCGAAATGAAGACTAAAAAGTCATCATCCAAGCCGGTCAAGAAGGAGAAGCGTCAGCCAAAGGGGTCATGGAACTCGCAAGTCTGGCCGGATAGCTAAAGCTACAACTAGCGCTAAGAAGAGTGTCCATGAGTGAAGATTAGAGGGATTTGAATTTGTGTTTTTCATGTTTTCGTTAGAGTTATGTTGATTGATCTCAGGCTTGACTGGGGAAATCGGACGCAGTCTCTCGTTATATATTTTGATGATGTTCATACTGAATTTCGAATTTCTTGGTTTTCAATTTCAACTTACAAACTTGACCGATAGCCATTCAATTCTGTAAATAACTGAAATCTACGAACTAGAAATTTGACTTGACAATATCATGTTATAGCTAGTATAAACCCGGCCGGCTCCCTCAATCTTCTCATCCGACCCGCTTGGCACCTCCTCTCTTACCACACCCAAGTCCAACTCATTCAAGACATGGATCTCGACTCATCTCTCAACAACCTCCCAAGCTCAGCAGGATTTATTGATCAGCTCATATCCGAGCTGTCCAGCTTCCAACCAGAGCTACCCACTGCTGAACTAGACCCGCCGAGGACACAAACCGCACACCAACCGAAGCAGCCACAAAACGCACTATCAAGGCTCTCGGCACATCAACTCGCCAAAGTAAAGCCTCTTCTACTCACATTACACTGTCTCTTCCCCAACGATCTCCTTCCAGCCCTGGACATTCTAGATCGGAGGCTCGTGCAGCGGATTGTGATGCGCGGGGACAAAATCCATGCCGTGCCATCGGCACCTACCCAGGACCAAACGGCGTCCCCGGGGAACGAAGAGATACGACACGATGCAACCAACACGATCTATCCAAATATGCTGGATGAAACAAGCGACGATACCCTTGACGAAGATCCGTTCCTATTCTTAGTGACATCCGCCTCGTCGGCCCCTGTACACCCCATCGTCGCCACGGGAGCACCATCATTATCAACATCATCAACTACACACGCCACATACCAACCACAAAAAGTCTACGAAGTCCGCCTCGATGCCTGGAATTGCACATGCCCCACCTTTACGCTCTCCGCGTTCCGCGACCTAGACTCCCGCCTGTCCTCAATTTCCAACCCCAACGCTCCTGCAGAGCTCCCATCCGAGTCTGCAATGCTGCGTGACCGGGACGATGGATCTGCAGTCTACCCTTTTGGTGGGACCTTGACTTGTACCACGGACCGGGCTTCGTCGCCAGTATGCAAGCATATTCTCGCCTGCGTGTTATTTGCGCGGTGTCCCGGGCTGTTCTCGGGTAGAGGGGATGCAGGTCGCGGCGTTTCCATGGAGGAAATGGCTGGCTGGTGTGCGGGATGGGGTGGTTGATTTCGGATTTGTGATGTTGAATATTGACGACATCCACCTAGGTGCAGTCTCTGGCCCTATTGGATAGTTTGAACCCTAAGTATTAGGCTATTTGCTCCGCTGGTTCGAGCAAGTGCTGGCGAGGCGCTTGGGATGAACTGTTCTACGACGCCACACGCCGTGGCCATGTCCCCCGTCAGCCAGCCCCATACTGCGGGCAGAACCCACAAGTCTAGTAGTGCATGCATGAGTCCTGCGAGGAAGGGGTCGGTCTACTATTCATTACGGGCAATTACGGGCGGAACAGAGCGATGCCAAAGCAAACTGCAGTGGCGGTGAAGAGAGTTGTCAACAGCCACCTGGTCATATCCTTGATTATTCCGTACTATACACTGCCAAGCAGATGCAGTTCTAAAGCGGTCATAACATATCTCGGTGGGCATGGATTCCTCCCAAGCGGGGAAAAGAAGAACAACGTGGTCCCAAAAGAACAATGGAAGGAAAGCATCACTCTTAGCTCTTCTTCTTGCTCTTGTCAGAGCCGTCCTGCTCCTCCTTTTGCTCGCCATTCGACGAGCCAGCCTTCTTGCCATCCTTCTCACCCTTGGCCGCGTTGACCTCCTGCTCCCGCTTCGAGTCACTTTCCTCCTGCTGCTGTCGGTTCTGGATCTTGTTCTCGATCAGGTCGTGGAATGCCGTGATAGCGCGGATCAGACTGCTAATGTAGATAGCCATCAACTGATCATTAGTCTTCACACTCATTGCCCGAGCCAGTTCGCTGTTCTCGATTTGTGTCTCCTGGCCACTGATCCGTTGTGTGGTCGTTGGGGTAGACAGGTTGGGAAGGAGGTTGAAGACATCCTGGAGGTTACCAAGGATGGCGTGGTTGACGGGGAGTTCATGGTCGAGGACCTTCTGGAGATATTGGCCAATATCACGCAGCCGGAGGTGCAATCCTTGCAATGACTGCAGCTGTGACGTGATGCGGGTGGAAAGCGTGCCGACGGCGACGTCTCTAATGTCTCGGAGCAAGTGCTCCACGCCAATCTCCTCGGCCTCTTCGGCCTCGATTATCGATGGTGTGTGTACGAAAGTCCTGGAGGTTGTGGTTCCGTCCTATATAGTAGAAGGTGCCCCAGATTAGCTTCATAATGTTGTCATAACACTGCTTCAGCGCCCATCCACAACGATCAACGTACATCCTTAATCTCATCCACGGCAAAGTAGGCATCCGTAGGCACGCCGACCTCTTTCGGCTGTACATCGACAATAACCAACAAGGGGTTCGGGGTGTATTTCTTGAAGAGCTCATTGATCTCGAGATCGGAAGCGCGCAACTTCGGGCCGGAGTGATACCAGCCAACCAGCTTCTCACGAGCATTGATCTTCTTGAACATGTCCCTCATCGACTCGACGAAATTGTGATCCAAAAACCAGACTGAGGGGTCTTTCTCATCCTCCTCGAACGGAACTAGATGCGGGAGCACCCAAACATCGTCAGCCTCACCTGCGGGACTAACTTGTTGACAGCAATGGAGAGCTCGAAGACATACCTGCGAAGCTGTTGGATACGCGCACATTGTTGCCATAGTTCTCACCCAGCAGCACACCAACTACACGTTTCCGAGTGCCCTTGGCTGTGCGCCCATAATGATCGGCGACGGAGAGCAGGACTAACGGGGCAACCGTGACGGAGCGGTTGACGAGGGATAGTGTGTCCGCCGTGGTGGCAGGCATGGTGGCGGTGTGGAGGGCGAGAAGGTCAGTGAAAGATGTAGGAGCTTCAAAAAGCAACTATCAACGAGAAAACAAGGCTGTGGGTTCGAAGGGAATGAAGATTGATGAGGCTGAAGAGAGTGTTGCTTTCAACTTGGGGAACAGGAACGATGATGCTCCGAGAGCTTCTGGCACGCGCCACACAAACTGCGCCATTGAGGCTGGTGGCTTAGATAAGCCGTACCTGGTGTTGCAATTCCAAGTTTCCGGCCACTTTGTCTGTTGGGGGAACATAGTGAGATGGCAATAGGATGATAATAGTATATAAAGATACGTCGCGAATTGAAAGAAGGCTTACTCTCAAACAACCTAGATGAACTGATTGTATTTACTACCCCATTCTGTATTTACCCAACACAATAGAACCTACTTTCGGTCCGTCAGATGCATTTCCGGCAAATGTAGTTTCGCCCGCGAGTTGCTGCTCCGAACCTCGGGCGCTAAGTTTCCTTCCCTTCCATTTCTCCGTCGCTCCGCTCTCAAGCCTTTCCATTCCACCCGTCTGCAATTTCACGACTCCACGAACCCTCTCCCCTCCACCTCACATTTCACAATGGCACCAATTACCGACGACGTCGTTTCCAGTCTGAAGGACACCATCGGCAAGCTGGAGGCCCGGGTTGTCGAGCTCGAGGGCCGCCTGACTGGCAGCAAGCCCAAGTCCGTGACGGAGCAGATCCGCGTCATTCTGATGGGACCTCCCGGTGCTGGTATGGTCTTGGAACATTGCAATTAAACCGATTGAGCTGTATTAATGCGTTCTTTTTTCTCAATTCTCCAGGCAAGGGTACTCAAGCCCCGAACATCAAGGAGAAGTACTGCGCGTGCCACCTGGTCAGTAACCGCCCTGCAGATATGATCTAACGAGCGCGCATTGTTTGCTGATACCCCATTCTTTCTGAATTAGGCTACCGGAGATATGCTGCGGTCACAGGTCGCGAAGAAGACCGAGCTCGGCAAGGAGGCTAAGAAGATCATGGACCAGGGTGGTCTTGTCAGCGACGAGATCATGGTTAATATGATCAAGAGCGAGTTGGACAACAACACCGAGTGCAAGAACGGGTAGGAAAATCCCCTTCGCTCTCTACTGACCCTTGTCGACAACAAATCATTGTGAAGAGAATCTTCAAACTAACAATGTAATGAAATGACTAGTTTCATCCTGGACGGTTTCCCTCGTACCGTTGCTCAGGCCGAGCGCTTGGACGACATGCTTGCCTCGCGCAAGCTGCCTCTCCAGCACGCCATTGAGCTGCAGATCGACGATGCCCTGCTCGTGGCCCGTATCACTGGCCGTCTGGTGCACCCTGCCTCTGGCCGCTCGTACCACAAGATCTTCAACCCTCCCAAGAAGGACATGGTTGACGACGTGACCGGCGAGCCTCTGATCCAGCGTTCCGACGACAACGCCGAGACCCTCACCAAGCGCCTGGCCACCTACCACGCCCAGACCTCGCCCGTCTGCGAGTACTACAAGAAGACCGGTATCTGGCGCGGCATTGACGCCAGCCAGGAGCCTGGTCAGGTGTGGAAGAGCCTGTTGGGTGTCTTCCACAAGACCCAGTAAAGTAATGAGGAGTCTCACTTGGGAGGAAAATTCTTTATGCGCTTAGGACGTGGTCGAACAAGCAGTGCCATTTCCGAAAGCGCCAACATGTCGGTCAAAAGAGGCTGACTGGGGGTGGATGAATTGCCAGTCAGGTTTCGCCCTCATGTGCTCTCCCCTGTTTGTTGTTTCTTTTTTTTTCTTTCTCATTTTCTTTTGTCTCGGGTTTGATGGGTGGAAGAGCATACGAGGAGCGAGGGACTGGTGATACCGTTCGCATATAGACGCAGAATAATTGTCTCTCAAGGTCATGTATAGTACGTGTACTTTGTTTTGGTACCAATCAATCTCACGGCAGTTGACTGATCCGTTATAACACTACAAACTACTCCAGAAAATAGTACCACGGTATCTTGCCAGACTTTCTATGCTGGGATTGTAGTCTCGGCGTAAATGGGCGTGGAGGGCTTGTCACAGATATACTACCTACCTCTACTCCATCCGTCCAAGTCCATATCACTTCGTGTATAGAGATCGATGGAAGAAGCATTCTAACCACTACCAAGTATCTCCAAAGCATAATCATATGTATTGTCAGATATACATCTCATGTATCTACACCTCCACACTTACAACTGCAACGGATACTCCGTCGACTCAATCTTAGCCGGATACACCAACCCACCCTGCCGTCTCACCTCATCCATCACCTCCATAATAACGATGCTCTCCTCCCACGGCATCCCCTCACTCTCCACCTTCCCATCCCTCAAACACCGGGCCACCTCATCCGCCTCCCAGAACATCCCATGTCCCCCGGCCGGGAACGGACACTCTACATCACGCACCGGTCCTGCACCCTTGACAGGAATCACGCGATACCGCGTCGGCCGGAACGGAAGCCCAAACACCTGAATCTCGCCCTTGGTGCCCTGGATACGAATGTTGGGGCCCGAAGTGCCCTGCTCGTCCGGGTCGCCCGAGACGCGGATGTTGGTCATTGCGACGCCGTGCGAGCGGGCAGGGTGGCCAGCGTTGGTGGGCGTGCTGGTGGGGAAATTGAGGATTATAGTCGTGGATTCATCGGCACCCGTAAGGTGGTAGGGGGTCATTTGGGAGGTGACCGTTGGCGGCTTGCGCTGTTCCTTGGGGAGCGTGTGGTACAGGGTTTGGAAGACCCAGGTGAGGGAGTAGATTCCCACTAGAACGAGAGTAGATTATTAGCACGAGATTTTTCTCTGGACATCATCCTCTTTGTTATAGAAGACAGCACAACTTACAATCTAACAACGCACCACCCGCCAAATCCGGATTCACCATGCGATGCGTCGTCCCCCACTTCTCCTCGACATCATCGCCGAAACTCGTGTCCGCCACCGTCCTCAGTACCTCCCCAATCTCTCCACTCTGGATAATCTCCCGAACTTGCACGCTCAGCGGGAAATAGCGAGTCCAGACTGCCTCCATCAAGAACAGACCCTTCTCCCGCGCGGTCTCGCACAGAATCTTCGTCTGTGCCGCATTGACCGTGAATGCCTTTTCGCAGAGGACATGCTTGCCCGCGTTCAGGGCTAGCATGACATTCTGGAAGTGGTGGGAGTGCGGGGTTGCGACGTAGATGACATCGATCGCAGGGTCTGCGACTAGATCCTCGTAGTTGGAGTAGGCGGTGCAGGGGTCGGGGATTGAGAGGGCAGAGATGAATTGGGTTGCTTTGTCTTTGGAGGAGGACGAGGCGACGGCGACGATTTGGTGGGCAATGTCGGAGGCGTCGCGGGCTTTGGGGTCTTGGAGGAGATCGCGGACGAATGCTGGGAAAGTTGTTATTCTCAAGGTACTTGATTCTCAGAGTTGACCGTGTAGTCAAAGTGGAAGCATACTCTTGGCGATCCAGCCAGTGGCTATAGAATTGAATTAGTTGTTTGGGTTTGGAGTATGAAGGACGGATGACATACCCATGATCCCCCAACGAATAGTGTGTGCCATGATGAGAGACTGGTATTTGAAAGTTAAAGATGGATAGAAAGAAGAAAGAAAAAAAGTTCTTGTTTATAAGGACTAAAAACACAGGGTCCGTTCCGGAAACAAAACGGGGCTTTACGTATTCTGCAAGTTGGATGAGTTGAACGTTCTCTGGTGGAGAAGACCCCCACGGAGATGCGCCGAGCGGGGCACAAAAGTAACAGCAAGCAACAGAACGCAACGTCATGATGCTACACGATTTCAATTATTCACAGTGTGACTATTTTACATATTTCCTCATGCCTCCGTCTTGATGCGTGTCTTTCCACCGGGAGAATCAGTTCCTTCTGCCTTGCGCTTGCCCAGCACGGAGTCGGGTGTGCCAGTCCGTGCTTGCGGGGTTGAGCTGCGTGGTGCGGGACCATCCTTGGTAACTTCGGCATAACAGCTGGCATGATAGACACGGCTGCCGACCTTGATGGCATCTTGCCAGATCCAATCCTGCACGTCTTCCGACCAGGTTGACTCAAACTTCTCCTGGCAGATGGGGCAAGGGGTATTCCGGAGTGCGGCATCGTTGGGAGCCCGGATCCATGCCTGGGGTGGACCCTGTTTGGCGGCATTGCCCTCTGCACCAGCGCCCCCTTCGGTGGTGGCGTCCGTGTCAGCTACGGGCTGGTCATCGTCAACCTCGCGGGATTTGATCCAATCCTGTAAGAGCAAGTTAGACCTTTGTATAGCAAAGAGAAAATCATAGGAAATCACAGTGTTTGAGATGATACATACCCTTTCATCAACGTACCAGCTACGGGTCTGAGCACGTTTGGCAGCCTCCGACATGCGCTGGTTGGTCTTAAAGTGCCAATCCAAGTGTCGTGCTTTCTTCTCTTTACCCTCCTGAGTATTTGGGAAACGGCGTCCACACGTTCCACATCGATTAGACTTGGCTTCATAGAGAGAGGCCACAAGAGCGAATCGAGGACTAAACAAACAACAATTAGCAAGACGAAAGGAGAATTTTTGTGTGAACGATCTTACATTTTCATGGATGCGGTATTCATGGGAACTGTGGATGAGAGTGGCATCGACCCTGGCGGAGTGGGAGCGGGAGGTGTAGACCGCATTCCACCAGGCACGAGGAAAGGCAGCGCCTCTCCAGTCGAGGGCTGACCGGTAGACCCCATGACTGGAGGAGCCGATGCAGGAGGCAAAATACCACGGGATCGGAGAGCTGTAATCAGCGGGTTTTCGGGTTGCGGTGTGTTGCTGGCAGACGACATCTGTGGCATTTGAGGGATTGTGGGCATGATATTAGAGATAACCGGTGGAGGAGTGGGTTGCTGGCGGATAGCAGTATTCTTAATGAGTTCGGCAAGAGTTCTTGAATTTAAAAGATTTTGCAAGGGTTGGGATGCAGGTTGGGATGGAGGAGTAGGGACCGGAGCTGGAGGAGGGACTGGGGCAGCGGTAGCAGCAGGAGGAGGAGCACTTGGTGTAGGGGTCTGCACTGTCTGAGCCGGTCTGAAGGCAGAAAGTTGATCACGAACAAGCCGCAACTGATCTGGGGTGAGCTGCTGGTTTCGCATGATTGTCTGCAGGTCAAGAAGTGCCTTGAGACGTTGCTGTGACGTGGGATCAAAGGGAGCGGCGGCGAAGTCACTGCGTGCTGAGAGAATACAGGCCTCGAGATCTCGATTGAGAGCGTCTAGTTCAGAACCTGGACTGTGGCCTTGAGGTGGTGTCTAGAACCGATGTTGTTAGCGCGTCCAATTAAACACGTACAATGACACTAGAGGGAAAGTCTTACGGGTGTGCCATATCCATGGCCATTAGTGCCGTGTTGATTGTTGGTTGGTCGAGACATGCCCGGCGGCGTACCACGGCCACGATTGAGAATATCGCGATTGCCTCGAGCCTGTTCTTGCTGCAGAGCGGCCGTCCGTGCCTTGATGAGGGCGTTCTCAATACTGCGAGTAATTTCGGGCGCAAAGACCGGCCGAGTATCCAATGAACCCGGAACGGGCTCCTTCCAGGTCTTCAGCATCTCATCCAACTTGCGGCGAGTCTGAGCATCGACCAAAGTGTACGCGTTCATAAAGGTCGTATACATGTTCCGCCCCAGGAACAGCGTGTAAGGAGTTCCAACATTTTTGACGATAGAGTCGACTACATACAGTGCAGGTAGCTTCTGCTGTGGAGGTGTCTACATAGGCAGGTTAGAGAATCCAGTCTACGAGGACAATTGCAAGCGAGAAAAAAATGCAAAGGCGAAGGCATGACGCGAAAAAAGAGCACCTACTGATCGAATATGATTCTCCAATACACGGGAGATGGCCATGGCATGTTCGGTGTTCTCCTTGGCTATGACGGTCAAATTGCTGATCTGGAATCGGTCATTGCCCGTGAGATCCTCCAAGGAGCTCTTGTAGTCCTCGGCGACCTCATCGGAGACCAGTTTGGACATGGTGGTAGAATATGTTCACCGTCGAGGCGGTAGGGTTCAGCTAGAAGGGGAAGGCAGATAGGGAACGATCAAGTTGAAGCAAAAGTGTCTGAAGGTGTCAGTTGCAAGTAGCGCCCGGGAAAATGTATAGTCCGTGAAGTAGTCAACCACCACTGGTGCCTGGTATGTTCTTTTTGAATATGGCTTCAAGCGTTCTCAGACTTCCTTTTCCTTCTTGCAATACTGTCTTGCCCTTGCACTTGCTTTTGTCTTGTTTTTTTTTCTTAGGCCTTGTGCAATTCCTCCTCTTTCACAAAAAATATTGGGTTTGTAGCGTCTGATCCTGTACTGCTATCACAGGATTTGATTTTCTTTTTTCCTTTTCTTCTTAGTCTGCGTCCTCGGTCCCAGGGCCACCTGCTTGGACGATCAACACGAGATGGAGAGAAAAAAAACGAAGTCGAAACTTGTAAAATGCTTGCTAGCTATCTTTGCGAGACTTGAGACAACAACAAACGCGCCTGTCCTTCAATCCTGCAAGACCCTGCAACCCTGTGAACTGTGTCTGCTTTCCTTCACGCCAACGAGGATCCCGAGGGGGAATGGGAGAGGTTAGGAGTCCGAGGCGAATCCACACGATGCTGAAAGGAAAAGAAAGAAAGAGGCTGAATGGCAGACAATGCTGGTGAAACCAAAGAAGAAAAGGCAGAGGAAAAGTAGAGAGAAAAGCTGAGAGAGTTGAAGATGGACAGAGGTTGACGAAGGGATTGCTGGGCCGAAGTCCGCAATCCGCACTCCGCAGGTCACCTGACCCTCCAATGACGCAGACCCTCGGGCTCGTGTGTCTTGTCTCTCGTCGCCCGACAGTTAACCCACCTTCTGTCACAACCCCCAGATACTACTTTTTGTTATCACATTACATACCTTTATACTGACAAACTACAATGAAGTTCTTGTTTACTGCACTTCTGGCTCTCCTGCCCTTGGCGCTGGCTGCCAAGTCCCTCAAGTCCGTTATCATCACCTTCCCGAACGGTACACCTGACCGGGTGATTGACCAGGCCAAGGACTCTCTGGTAGCTGCGGTAGGCCTTGCATATTTGCATATCCATCCTGCATTATTTCAGCCTTGCTGACTGACTGATCTATCTAGGGCGGCGTAATCACCCATGAATACCGTAAGTTCTAGTACTCTCCCTTCCGTTTGATGCGACAACCGAGGCTGACCATTTCGCTCTATAGATCTCTTCCCGTATGATCATATCAATTGCTCGGAGAATACCTGATCATCAACTAACCATATGATCTAGTGGATTCGCAGCCGAAGCCCCCGTGAATGCTCTCCAAACCCTCTCGACCCAGGATGCCGCATACAAGCCCACTATCGAGGAGGACAAGATTGTCAGCGTGAACGGCGACTATGTCGGCCAGGAGCACACGTTCTAAAGTGGAGCAGCAACTATGATATTTAGCAGATTTTTGTGGATTTTGTCCTACTGCAGCTGGTTCTGAGGCATGTGTGACAACACGTCGGTCGGAGACCGGCCATCACGATGACGCAAATTAATGAGGCGCACACTATGGCTATCGGAGTACAGGGTATCAATAATTTGGAGGAATTGGACTTTTATGGGATTGGAGTTTCGGCCCCTGCGTTTTGACTGATTACCGTGACTTGGGCAAACTGATCCCGAGGGATCAAATGGGTGGTTGTTTTTACTTGGCTGGGATCTATTGTAGTATATGAAATGGGTCAATTATGCGAGTTTTGCTTATGATAGTTTTCTACACATGATTAGTACACGAATGCTCGAATCACTGTAACCTCCCCGGCAAGGTAAAATAGGCCAGTATACTTCGTACGTAAGGACGGGGACGATCATCCTCCCCACTAGTGACTCGCAGGGCCCCCGAAACGCGATCGCGTGGATCCGCAACTTCCCCCCCCCCAAGGCCACCTCTCCCTCCAGTTCCCCATAGTATTCATGTCCTGTGCGGTTTGGGGAATGCAGGATCTAAGCTCGTTCGCTCTTTCATTCCTTCTGTCATTCTATTGAACCACGATCATTCGCCATGGCCCAGGAACACACCGTGACCAAGGTTCTCTTGGAATGGATCAACAGCTTCTCCTTGGGCAAAACACTTCGAGGAACGGACGAATTGACCGACGGCATTATCCTATGGGAGATCCTCCAAGATATCGACCCGCAATACTTTCTCGACGAGATCCCTGAACGTAGCCCTGCCGACCATTGGGTCGCCAAGTGGCAGAACTTGAAGCACATTCACAAGCTCCTGCTCAGTTACATCCGACACCAGAATGATGATACCCTCCCCTCCGGTCTCGACCCGTCGCCCGATCTCGAAGCCGTCGCGGAGAAAGCATCGATCAAGGAAACGAACAAGTTGCTGAAATTGCTCCTGATCGCCGCGATCAGTTCCCCTAACGCCGGGACTTACGTACAGACCCTCCAATCACTCACGACTCCGACTCAGGAGGGACTCAAGGATATTATTGAGGAGGCGCATAATGGTCAACACGAACCTTTGGACGGAGTCGATGATCTCCCGGAAGAGTCCGCAAAGGCAGATCACCCCGTGGATTTGGAGCTGCAGTTCGAGGAACGCGTCGGAAAGGTGATCGCGGAGAACGATCGTCTGACACACGAGAAGAAGGAGCTTGAAAAGGCTTTGGAGGATCTGCACAATCGCCTGGCACGTCTTCAGGAAAACAACGATACACTGCAGAACCGTCTGGCGTCAACCGAGGATCGTTTGGTCACCTTGAAGTCTGGCAAGGGTGACCTAGGATTCAATGCCAAGGCGCTGGAGAGCAAGACGCGCCAACAGGACGATCTGATCGCGTCGCAAGAGGCCAAATTGAGTGCTGCCCAGGACGAGATCGACAGTCTTCGCATGACGGTGGAATCATTAAAGGTCAAGAATCAGCGTTACCAGAAACTACAGGACGACTATGATGAGCTACGCACCGAGAAAGAGCAATTGGCGCGGAAAGCAAACGCAGCAGAAAAGTATCGCCAAAAGCTTCAAGCCAGTCAGGACTTTGAAAAGGAGAATCAGACCCTCAAGAACCAGATCAAAGACATTCAGCAGCAGCTCAAGGAGTCGGATTCACAGCAACGATGGTCTTCCGAGCGTGAAGTCGAGCTGGAGGAGTACCGCAAGTTGCTGCCACGCATTGAGCAAGAGTGCAACGAGATTCAGAACCTCAAGAAGCAACTCGAGTTCAATAATCATGCGCTTACAGAGCGACTTCAGAGTGCCGATGAGCAGCACGAAAGAGACGACGCGTTGATTAGTGAGCTACGCGAACGCCTAGGAGAGTTGGATGGTCTTCCTGGTAGCCAGTCGCCGGGTTCTGAGACCCCCAAGATGCAAGGCACTTTGAATAAGGACTTTGAGGCTATTGGCATGAGGGAATCACAGCTGTACGTTTCTCCGAATTATTGGCGAGTTGGATTTTTTACTGACTTGAGCATAGAAAATCCGAGAACGAGGACTTGAAGCGAGAGATGGAATCTTTGAAAGCGCCATCGACCGCTGTACGTATCCCAAACGTTTGCCTGAGAAGAGTACAGCTGCTAATCTTGAGTAGCCCGAAGCACCCGAAATCTTCTCTGAAAACTTCAATACATCCGTGGAAGTTGCCCGTGCCAACTCCACTCAAAGGTAACTGCAAATATACTGCCTCGATGACCTCGGAAATACTAACTATCAAATAGCGACGAGTATTGGAAGCTATACGAGAATTATACTGGGGCATTGAAGAAGATTGCTGAAATTCAAGACACCCTGGAAACTACCAAGAAGGACCTCTCAGATGCCCAAACTCAGAGTAAGTCAGAACAGCTTTCCAACTCCCACACATGTCTGATCGCTAACCTCAATCACAGTCTCACTCTTTTCTACCGAAAAGCCCGATCTCCTCCGCGAACTTGAAGAGCATAACTCGGCCGAGCTGGCTAAGCTTCGTAGCGAGTGGGACAATCTCATCCAGAACGTACACCACCTGGAGGCCGAAGTCGACGCTAGCCAGACGCTGGTGCGCGAAGTATGCTCCGAGCGTGAAGAGTTACGCAAGATGCTGGACACCAAACAGAACGAGATCAGTGCCGAGGACCAGGAGGTGATGAACGAGATGCAAATGCTGTTGGGCGAATTCGAAATCGTGAACAGCGAGGGTGGCGAGGTGCCACAAAAGTCGAGCTTTGAGCTTCTGAAGCAGTGTGCTGGTGTCTTGGAGAAGAACATTGAGCGGCTTGCTCAGCGCGCAGAGGTAATTCCCAATCACAGATGCTATGGCCCCAAAGTACGCGTGCTAAAATTGTCTCCCTGTGCAGTATATTCAACAGCAAAATGAGCTTATCAAATCGCTCCGAGAGAGCATGAAGAACTATGAAGAGAATCTGGATGATGGAATTTCCAGAGAACGTGAAGTACGTCCTCCCCTTACACCTACTTGCTGTTTCTACATACTAACCGTCTTTACAGATGGAGCTCCAGAGAACTATTGACGACCAAGCCCGAGAGCTTAGCCTCGTGAGTTCAGCCTGGTACCACCTCCAGAGTCGATGGCAGAACAACAACATGACCATCTCACGATACCGACAAGGCGCAAATATGACCGATCCTCGTGGCTGGTTGGCCAAGCAGCGTAGTGTAGTTGCTGGTCAATAAGCCTACGTTGACGCCTTTCCTGGATTTGATATATCTTTCAACGGCGCCCCTCGTTTGTTCTTGTGGTTTTTCTTTCTTTTCGTTTATTACCCTTAGATCGAATCTCCCTTATATCCTTTGAATTGTATATTTTCAATTGCGTATAGAGTATGTGCCCTTTGACCGTTGATATTCCTGGCTTTTTTCTTCTTTGGACAGGCCGTGATTCCCTGTACACATGTGTTTGAATTCACTCTGTGATTTTTGTGTTCACTATATACATTATGCCTTGAGGATTCGAGGTTGCAAAGCACCACTTTTGATTCAAGACCAACCATTTGATTTTTTCCATTTCTGGAATTATGACTGCATCAATTATCTTTATATCAAAGACAGGTGATTACAAGTTCGATATGAAAGGAAGCCGGAAGCTGCAGCATTTCGGCAAATATTATTTTTGAGTAATATACATAAGAGACCTCGATCTTCCCAATCATGAGACAAGGATACAATATATAGGAATTCTTCAGATCAAGAAAGAAGAGATCAAAGCAGGACATGCAACAAATCAACCCTCAACGAATGGCGCCCATGATCAAGCCCACTGCCGAGGGTGCTTCAGCACATCGATAATCTCTTTCTCACTAGTCTTGTCTTCAGCAAGATCATCCTCATCAACCAGCATACTCTCGGTACGAGTACCCGAAACGGGATCCATATAAGCCCAGCTAGCCGTGCGGGGCAGACTCATCAAAATACTCTCCACGCGAGCATTAGGAGTCCGCAGGCCGAAGCTAGTACCTCGGTCGTAAACGAGGTTAAACTCGACATACCGACCACGGCGCAGCTGTTGCCACTGCTTCTGCTCCGGGGTGTATGACATGTCCTTGCGCTTCTCGATGATAGGCACGTAGGAGGGGAGGAAAGAAGCCAGACCATCCGAGACGAAGGAGAACAGGGTCTCTTGAGGGTTCGACGAAGAACCGGCGGACGTTTGGAGGAAATTGGCATCTAGATCGTCGAAGAAGATACCGCCGACGCCGCGGCATTCGCCGCGGTGGGGGAGATAGAAGTACTTGTCGCACCAGGCCTTGAACTTGGGGTAATAAGTGGGATCGTGGCGGTCACAGGTGTCCTTGATGGTCTTGTGGAAGTGCTGAGCATCCTCGGGGAAAAGGTAAGACGGGGTTAAATCCGTACCACCACCGAACCACCAGTTCTTATCACCATTGATAGGATCCTTTGGATCCGAGGTCTCGAAGTATCGGTAGTTCAGATGCACAGTCGGAGCCATGGGGTTATGCGGGTGCAGCACGAGCGAGAGACCCGCGGCAAAGAAGCTTAGAGAATCGACGTCCGCACCGACAAAGGACTTGTGGTCTGCGCGCATCTTTTCAATAGCCGGCCGAGGCAATTCGCCGTACACGACGGAGACGTTGACGCCGGCCTTTTCGAAGACGTTTCCGTCTTGCAGGACGCATGAAATGCCGCCGCCGCCGTTGGGTCGGGTCCAGGTATCTTGCTTAAACTCCTTGCCGTCTATCCTAGCCAATTCTGCGATGATCTTCTGCTGTTGCTCCTTGATGAGCTTTTCCATTCGCAGGCGCATGGGGGAGGACTCGGTGATTTGGGAGGATTGCTTCAGAGCTGCGTCTAGCTCGGCGATGGATGGGGCGTCAAGGTCGGTGACTTCTCCGGTGGCCTAGAGTAGACTTTTAGCATATATGACCATGGACAATTGGTCTCACGTGGGTTGTAGTGCCTACCATAGAATAGATAATCATACCAATGAACGGCACGCCGACTGCGAGACGCAGGTAGGGTCTCCACACGGTGAATTGCTGCTTCCCACGAGACGAGTTCTCAGTGTTATATCCACGGACAGAGTAGCCTGCATTTCGACCAGCTGCGCGAGCAGTTCGGGACGAGAGCTGAGCGAATGACCTCCGCAGAGGCATAAATGATCGCGAAGCCATATTCGGCAAGGTGGTAGGATGCGCGCACGACCAGGACGGGAAGTAGAGGATCAATTGAGTAGGCCGTCACAATTTCAGTGCAATACCTCCGGGCGGAATACTTGTTAGCAGATAAATGGACGCCCGATGGTTCCCCGAGGAAAGTCGTTCGCGATCATGGAATCCGGTGGCACGACGAGCATCAGGCAATCCGAGGGTCTGTTTGCACTGTTTGCTGCGCGGATGAGCCGCGGCATTTTGGGCGCTGTGATTGGCTGGTTCTGCTCTATACGCTGGATGGAGCGATGGACTCGTCTGTTTTTACGCCTGACTGATAAAGATGGGAGATGCCACTATAGAAGTTCTAATACAAAATAGAGATGGTTAGGATAATTGAAAATTGAGAATTCAAATATTTGGCTATGCAAATGCGATCCTCATTCGAGGACTGTGCTAATGCGCTAAGAGTTGACTTTTTGCGGAAACAAGAATAGAGGCATGCTGATGATATCAGATCTATGGGAATCGACTAGCGATCCTTGTATGATGGAAATGCCGATGAAATGCAAGAGAAGGATGGTCGTTTGCTTTCCTTTCTCAATTCTCGCCGGGCGGATCATCGCGGTCCTCTATTTTCCTCGTCCGAGGAAGGAAAGAAAGACCGGATGAACTCTTCGCTGAGAGGGTCATAGGGGAAATAAGAATCTTCAGTGATTTCACCCGGGCCTGAAAGTGGCCACATCAGATCGGGAGTGGGGAGGTTGAAGTAATTCGTCCAGACATCGCCGCCGTCTTGTACCGGGGTGGGACGGTGTAAGAAGGGACTGATTTCTTCCGGGCGATGCGTGAAATAATCGTGGGAGGAGTGTCCTCCATGGTGGAAGGAGGAGGAAGAAGAAGGCATATTATGCTCGTTGGCGAAACGCTCTTGCGGTCGTGGATGTGATGGGAGATCGTTGGTGGTGTATTTCATGCCGCTGGCCAGTTTCCGGAAACTGGAGTCGCACAGTTGCCAGGCCCGTCGGGAACCGATGCTGCGATCGGACATGGCGTGGAACCAGCGTATTGACTTTTTCGCTAATCCCACGAACCGCTCTTCGTCCTCTGGTATATGGACGCTGCCGAAGGACAGCTCGAGAAGGATGACCGTTGTCGCCTGCATGAGATAGCGGAGCACACACCACCAAGGACAGATTTGGAAGAGTTGGAGGACGTCTGGTTCGTCGGGAAGCAGACCAAGTAAGCGTGAAGCCGAGTCGAGGGTGATCAGAGCCATCATATGGCTGAAAGTTTGTTGGGAGTTTTGCTGACGTGCATCGCGTCGGCAAAGGCAAGGTCGGCCAAGAGTAATCCGCGCGCTATAGTAATGAAATGCCAAGATCAATTTGCAGCGAAGTTGATCTGGGGTATCATCGGCCTCATCCTTGGTAAAGTCAATCACGGGTGGAAGGCTTGACTGCCAGGCGTCGATACGAGCCCGGAGTTCATCGAGTCGGGTCTCAATCTCTGACCATGTCAGCGTGACACAGTTGGTCGAGTAGACCTTGTTAACAATCTCTTGAGTGATGATTGTCAAATCACAATGAAAGAGATAGCAAAGTCCAAAATTAGGCGGAAGTTTTTTAAGCCACGATTGGTCTCGAGGTCTAGACTTTTGGGGATCTTCACGGCCGCCCGCTTGTCGGATCACCCTACTCGACATGATGTTGTTGATCAGCTCATCTCTCAAAGAGGGGCTATTCAGCATTTCGATGGCCGTGGGGTCTTCTTGTAATTGTTCTTCTTCGAAGGGAAGGGGTAGGGGTGTTGCGTATCCGCCGTCGAGAGTATAGATGGCTCGGCCGGTCATGATACCTAGCATGTGTTCGAAGGAATAGAGACACCACCAGACTCGGTACCGAGCTTCCTTGGAGATGTTGGGGGTCACGGAGCTGTTGTTCTTCAGGTTGATTCCGAGGGTGATGGCAGATCGAACCGCCAGAGCAGAGATTCTCCATGCCCTTTGCGTCATTAGAGGTTGTTTGTGGCATAAACAGTGAACGAGAGTTAGTAATACACACCTATTGATTTGATCCGATGCAAGCAGGTAGAATGCAATCAAGCTCTCGACCTGAACTTGCTGAAGGTCCGGATGACTGAACAGAACCTCGGAATTGAGACTGAGTAATCGAGCCCGGGTCATATATACCAAATGATCATCGCAAACCCCTCGCCACGGAGCATTGATGAGGTGAGCATGCTTGGCCGCAATGGCAAAGATGATATTCAAAATGGCAAGCCACTTATCACCCGGTCGGGGAGCATTGGGCCTAGCGAAGCTGTCGAAAAAGGTCTGGTATTGAGCGCGGAAGAGCGGTTTGCTGATGATAGGGAAGAAAGGGTGTACCGTGTCCAGATAGTCGTTGAAAAGCCGATCGGCTAGATGTCGAGGGGGCATGTCGTATCGTTCCACCGGTTCGGCGACGGAGATGTCTAGGTCGTCCAGATGATAGTTGAGTGCATGAAGCGAGAATCCGTCTCGTGCGTCTTCGTTCTTATCCTGATTAGATTCCATAATTCCAGCATACCCTTGAGCCCGTTGCTCGGCTTCTCTTTGAACACGTTGCATCCAAGAGATTTCCGAGCTTTTACCCATAAAACCCGTGGCTCGCGTATGCTCTGTCCGATTGAGATCCTCCTCTACTCGATCAATAGCTTCTAGCGAGCCAAGAGATGAGAGAGGTGACCGCTCATCGGCGTCCATCTCATTCTGCGGCGTCGACAGACGAGATTGAGTATTGTCGAAGTAATGATCTCCTTTCAACCCATGCTTTTGGAGAGAGAGACACGCATTCAACGGTTAGTAACATAACCCACGGACGAGGAACCGTATACGGAAAGCTCACACACCTTGTCCAGCAAGCTTTTAATCCATTCGGCCGTTCGAGGCTCGGTGGTACTGCGTAGGGCAATGACGAAGTTTTCATAGTCTTGAATCTCAGCATTGAGCTTGTCCACATCCCTGTTTTAGTGAGGATTCACCCCCCTCATTAGTTAATCGATTGCAGCTCTTTTGTTTATAGTTTTTTTGCCAACCACGAGGATAGCGGATTGATTCGATTTCGCCCACTTTTTCATCTTTTCTCTCCAACCCACGGGGTAATGACAGTTGATTCTCAGCTCACGACATTGTCGACATATCGGGGTATCGCCGCTGCATTTCGTTTTCCGCTGTCTACACGACTCACAGGCCCGCGGGACCCGTCGATTGTAGCGGGGTGCATGATTATTTGGTGGTTGGCGAGGAATCGCCACTTTAGCATTGGACGCATTTTGCACATTCTGCGAGGATCCTAGAGCGGGCGTGGAGTTGGAAGTTCTCGATGCTCCCCACGTCGACGGTCTATCCTGAATCGAAGTCCGATTCGGCGTTGCAGGGGCACTATGCGGCTCTGGCAGCGCCGTCGATTCTTCATTTTGCCCGGACACACCTTCCCCTGGTGATTTCGATGGTTGTTTTCCTGATCGTTTGCCGGTCATGGACGCAGTCTGTAAGTGAGGCTATAGCAAAAAATTACGCGACTACGAGGGTGGTTGAGCATCGTCGCGATTAATTGCCAGTGCGACACTTTTGCTTCGGTTTGAGATGCCGCCAATGAACGGGCGGGATTTGTAGATGCGCTGACCGGTGGGGATTCGAGCCCTAAATACAAACCACCACCACATAACTTCTTGGTAGGAGGGCGGAAAAGGAGGGGGGGAGGGGGAAGAATACGGGTAGCTCATACGAGCTTCTTTTCCTTCTCTATGAGATCAAATAATTTGACAATCAATCTTGAAGAATAAACTGTGTACAGTACTCTTCAGGTAAGAAGCCTCTGTCAAACCTCTTTCTTTCTCCCTCCCCTCGGTCAAGGGGAGAAGATGGGCGAGACAAAGGAACGAGTTAGACCGAGCACTCAGCTCCGAGGCATTTACAAGAAGCAAGGGAGGAGGTCAATTCTAGATTTCCAAGGCCTGGTCGTTTTTGGAGGGGGGAGCCCTTATTACTCATGTGCAAGCCTTCTCGAAGGACCTCTGTCAGTCGACCACTTCCCTATTATTGACTGGCCCTTGGCTCGGATCCACTTTTCGTGCCGCTTGGGATCCCGATGAACCGAGATTTGGCATGTTATTGGCAACCTAGGGATGCTAGCAGTGAGTCGCTATTTCGGTCGGTACCTTTGTATAGACCTGCATAACGTGCACGACACCTATATCTTTTCAAGATCCTGAGTGGATCGAACCGTCGGATTGACCCTACATATCCCCTGGGCGGAAGCTTCGGATTTGTCAAGAAAAGGCGAGGCCACGCAAAACTCGTCAGCACCCCGACGGGAGCAGCCGTAGTCTGAGCTTTGTGATTGGTGGGTTGCCAGCCCAAGACGAACCGGATTTTCGGCTTCTAATTGGCGGGTCGCTCGGGAGTAGATCATATATCAAGTGCTCGTCGACGAGAAAAAGTTTTCTCTTATTGGAACCCACTTAGTCCACTTCACGGATCTGATCGGCAGGGGAAAGAATAAGGGCTTGAACTCGGTGCTTTAGCGAAGCGGACGGTGGAAACCGAGCGAAGTTTCACGAATATTCGTGAGCAGATTGTAACAGGAAAAGATTCCGGCAGGCCGAGAGAGTGGGGAGCTGTTGAGATCACACAAGAATTGACAACTAATGTACAAGATGTAACGTGCTACATCCTAGCCAGGAGTTAAGTGTTAAATCCGCATTCAGCGAAGAAAAGATACAGCCTAGTATTAGCTATCTTTCTTCGGGCCCAAAATGACCTTTTATTAGTCAGAGTCAGGGGCATCTGGGGCCCCGAAGTAAAGAAATTGCGGGGAAGAATTTGATGACCTCATGTGCAGGATGGTAAGAAAGTTAAGAAGAAACATTCAGCCATCACTGAAGGAACTGAAGGCAATGAATCTTGAATAGTAACGAAGTTCCACTTTCACGTTTATTAGGACAATTATCTGGTCCAAAGATATATTCATCGGTCTTGTTAGTCTATCGATATGTGATCTAGCACCATATAACTAAATAACTTAAATTTACCATGCAGCTATGCCTTGACTCATTGCCCATTGTGGTCCATTTCATCAAAGCCTATTTCTATGCCAGCAAAGGCTGGAATAAAGCGCTATTAAAAATCGAATACGTTACCGTTCATCAAATGCGAGGCATACTTGAAACTCACCGTAGCGTTGACCTTGAGTGGACGGAGATTAACGATAGATTTTGACAAGAGCGATCGTTTCCATTGTCATCCTACAGAGTATTACTTTTTGAAGTAAGCTTTTTGATTCTATTCTTTCTCTCTGTGCTCCAGGGCCGAAAGTAGACTCGGGATGCTAAGAGTGAATTCCACCAGGACGATATAATAGACCTTGCCAGAAGATGTACGCTACCAGCGAGAGTATTTCGGTGCCAGAATACTTATCGATGCAATTAAAACGTGATTCACTTGAAGTCCCGAGGGGGGACCGGGCAATCTTCCCTACCCCGACGTTGAGATGGGATGAGGCAGGCAGCTTTGGCCGTAATCCAGATTATGTTTAGCTTCTGCGATGGTATTCTTCATGATGATTTCTCATAACTCATATTTAAGACAGTTGCACTTGAAATAATCTGCTGAAGAGAGGGAAACTCATTACTAATTGAAGATTCCAAGAGTGAGGGGAGTGTGAGGTACATAACGGGCACTCTGAAGACGCTAAACCAGTTTCGGCAGACTAGATATATAGCCAAGGACTATTGTCGGGGCCTAGAGCTATTAATCACCAGGTGTTCAATACGTCTGATCCGATATCTCATTTCCGACCGGTACATTCCGCTAAAAGTGTACTCCGAGTCCTTTTCGCGCATTAGCAGTGTCCAGTCATGTCGGCCAGGTAGCGGTGGGGTATCTTGAGGCAGAACAAAATCGATCGAGCACTTCAACTCAACGACACTTGAATTGTATGTCGTTGTAGAAGAGAGCGAACAAGACTTTCTCCACCATGAAGAAGGGTACTCGCAAGATCTATGTAAACTATAAGTGCAAACAAGTAGCACACCCACCGGCGAGTGACCTAGTCCACGTGAGGCCGGCCCGTGACTCACCGCCTCGTGTGATGGTATCTTTACGGTAACGTCAGCGGGGGTTGCCTTTTGTCATCGTCTCCCCCCTCTCTTCACTTCCTTCACTCATCCATCGATCATCGGTCGTCCTCGCCAGAATCCCGAACCTCATCTAGCGACAGCTACTTTCCACCTCCCCTCCTGCTGCTGAACCCTTCCTCCTTTTCCAACCACCATCCCGAGCTCTCCTCATCTCGCTCCACACCCAGAGACCCGCTTTACTTATCAGCTTATCAAGCTACCACCATGCGTTCCAAGTTCAAGGACGAGCACCCCTTCGAGAAGCGTAAGGCTGAGGCCGAGCGTATTCGCCAGAAATACGCCGACCGGATCCCAGTAAGTGTCAACCCGTTATGATGATGGCTTCGAGTTGCTTGCGCGACTGGTGTCGTCGAGCTTCCCCTAGAGCCTCATCCACCGCCTTATCGTTCCCCTCACCGCTCCTTCCGGTAGCTAACGGGTTCCGTGTATTACAGGTCATCTGCGAAAAGGTCGAAAAGTCGGATATTGCTACCATCGACAAGAAGAAGTACCTCGTTCCAGCCGACCTCACCGTCGGTCAGTTCGTCTACGTGATCCGCAAGCGCATCAAGCTCTCCCCGGAGAAGGCTATCTTCATCTTCGTCGATGAGGTCCTGCCACCCACCGCTGCACTCATGAGCAGCATCTACGAAGAACACAAGGACGAGGACGGTTTCTTGTACATCACGTATGTCCATTTCCACCACTCCCGTCGTCTTGAATTGCAGAGATTCCATTTACGGGTGAGAATACCGTGCTAACGACGTGACTTTTAGATACTCCGGCGAGAATACCTTTGGCGACTGTTAAAGGCCCGACGCGACTCTTTTGCTCCCCTTACAACCTGGCTCTCTGACTCTCCCGTCTTGACTTCGCGATGGGTGCACCATTTCCGAAGAGTCTAAGTGGTATTGGCGACCGAGGATAATTCTGGCGGGACGTCCTTTTCTTGCGTTTTTCGGTCATGCGGCGTTTGTTCGGTGTTACGCACATCTTCTGCTTCATCTTTGCTAGGCTGGGTTTGCCTGCTGGCTTTTCTTCTACATGGAAGTAAATGGAAATCGAGGGCTAGTCTCTTTCAAGCTCGCAATTTACGTCTGTTTTTGATTAGGTTCTGCTCCTTTTTAGGCTCAACTAAGCGTAAGTCTTTCTAGTCCTTGTAATCAAAAGTAATAGTTTTTTTAAACTCCCATTTACTACCCTCTAGAGAGCTCCCCAGTCTCGGCCCGAATACACCAAATGGCCCCCACTGTAACAAAAGGTGTCACTAGCATTTCGGCCCCGAAAGCACTCGGGAGATTGACGGAGTATACTATATAAACATAGCCATTCGACCCCTCCGAGACATGCTGACAATTGGTGATTATTTTCTTCATAGTCCCTCGGGTCTCATGTTGCATTGCGTTGAATTACGGGCGCCCATCTTAACAGCTCATAGTTATCACCAATCTATACACCATGAGTCTCTCCAACTTGACCAAGAAGACCCTCACAGTCTCCCGCGGCTTCACGTACACCTACCACGTTTCCCCCGCCCGCAATCTCAAGCCATCAATCATCCTCTTCCACGGCTGGCCCGACTCAGCCCAGCTCTGGTCCGGCCTGATCAACCACTACCTTCTGCCACAGGGCTATGGTATAATTGCCCCAGATTGTCTCGGCTACGGGGGTACTTCCAAGCCCACCGACCCGGAATCATACTCCTGGAAGGACCTAGCAGCCGACGCCATCGAAATCCTCAATGCAGAGCACCTATCCTCTGTGATCGCCGCGGGTCACGACTGGGGCAGCAGTCTATCCCAAAGACTGTACAATTTCCACCCGTCTCGTGTATCGGGCGTGATTACAATCAATGTGGCCTACATGCCTCCGATCGGACACTTCAGCCTAGACGCCATGAACGAAATGACCCGCCAACAATACGGCTACGGTATCCTGGAATACTGGTACTTTTTCACGACCGAGGAAGGTGTTCAGACTATGAACCAGAATCTCGAGTCCGTGTATTGCATGGCATACGGCCATCCACGCACCTGGCTCGAGACGATGACTGCGCCGGGCGGGGCTCGCAAGTTCGTTAGTGAGGGGCGCACTCAGCCGACGCTACCTTTTGCGACGGCCGAGCATAAGGAGGATTTTATGGGTCGACTTGGGCAGGATGGAGGATTTGCGGCTCCGAATTGTTGGTATCGGGCGTATGCGTTCGGTGTGCAGGATGAGGCGGATGACCAGGTACCTGATGAGAATAAGGTTATTAGAGTGCCGGTGCTGTATTGGGGTGGAGATGGGGACGTTGTGGGTAGGCCTGATAGACTACAACCGCCTATTGATGCCGAACTGTTGCCAGATGTGAAGAGTATTATTCGGGAAGGGGGTCATTGGGCATTGCTTGAACGGCCGGATGAATTTGGGGAGGATATTGTGACATGGCTACAGGAGAGATTTGCTTAAACGGGTGGATGTGTTATTTGGATAGGCTTGGTCATTGTGGAGTAGGTCATTGACAAGGCATTTCAAGTATAAAAAGAATATGATCTGGCCAGAGAGCCAGTCTGGGTTCCACGAGAGGAGTCGGGCAACAACGAATAACTTCTAGACATTAGTAACAAAGTCGCTTTCTCAGAAGCTGGCTCATGACAACTGTATTAAATAGAGTCGAGTCAACGAAGCCCGGAAGACTGCGCCTCCGGGATCATCGTCTCGTGCCGCCCAGACGGCGTTTCTTCACTATCAACTCTAGTTTCACGCTTCGGAAGATCATAGCTCGGATCAGCCAATCGCTTCTTGCGGCCAACGAATAACCACCGAAGACCTCTTGCGGTAGCCTTGACCAGATCCCATGGGTTCATTGCATCAACCAGAGCCTTGAACCCCATCTTTCCACCATGGTAGTACTGCGAACTATCTTCGACCGCAGGACCCTTTGCAATCACGTATGGGCGCCAGGGGAAACCCCAGAAGTGAAGAAGGCTAAAGAGGCACATTTCGATGGAAATGAGCACATATGGAAGCGCATTATTCCAGTCTTGAAGAACGACCTTGGCGGATGATTTGATCAGGCCGGACGAGGTTAAAAAGTCGATGATGGTCTATTGATAATGTTAAATTGATGAAACGTCACGGGGGGAAGCTGTCGGCGGTGCTTACCGATTGCCAGAAGGAAAGGAAGATGACTAGCTTGATGCAAAGGATCTTGATAAAGGGCCGATGCTGGGCGATGTCGGCCTTGGTCTGGAGATAGAATTGAATCAAGCAATACATTGCAATGGTGACTGCGATAGATTCAATAATGAGGACCTGTCAAGAATTGCGGTTAGGGGGTCTGCGTTGCCAACAAGCCTCAAGTTCCAGCCAGCTTACCCAAATATGAGCAAATGCTACGTTATCAGAGTCTTCACAGTACAGATTCTTAGATTCAGCCGCAACGGCGAGAATGGTCAAAATCAATCGTAGAAAGCAGTATTGGAAAACGCCGATCCAAATGACCTTGCAAAATCGTTAGCTCGTGTGTCCTCGGGACTCGATACTCGAGAGTTCAACAGGTGGGCCACATACATTGAACCAAGTAAGCCCACTTCGTGGCTTTCTCCAAAGGCCGTTTTGACCACCGGTACATTTCTGCAGCCATGGAATAGGCCAGACCCAATTGATAGGCTCTACTTGCCGGAAAAACTCCTTTTGATCATGAAGTTCGGGAGCAATATAAGAGCAAAGCAAGGTGAAGAAAGACGCAATGGCAAATGGCTCATAACAGTAGCCGATAAGCTCGAAGTACACAGTCCACTTGTAAAAGTAGATGCACAAGAATGACGTGAGCGTATAAATGGGTATCATAAACAGAATGCGAATGATGCTGTGCGAATCGTTAGCTCGACCGGGGGCACTCGACCGCCGCATTCCGAACGTCTCACTACAGTACTTACTATCTCTGTTCAGATGGTCTGCTGTAGTGTAAAGCATGGCCCAAAATAATAGTTCCCGCAAGAAAGCAAGATATAACGAGACAAACAGCCGAAATAATCACACACAGAGTGTGGAAAGTGATTCCGCCATCCCAAAGGTCAACTTCCTGGACTTAAAGGGGGGGGGGGGTCAGCACCATCGAGCGGGAAGACAGCCTTCTACGTTCGTTCACCTACTCGTTTCATGCTCCAGTGTGGAATTGCATGATGGCCAAGTCATGGTGTTGTTGGAGAGACACTGGCACTGGGATGCTTGTTTAGCGATCGACGGAAACTGACTCTCGTTCGGTCACCCCCTGAAATCTCAGATTTAACTACAGCCCCCCGGAGCCAGTGACGTATGGACAGATCAGATCGTGAGAAAAAAATTCATGGCCTTCTCCTTTTCCGTTATAGGGGCCACATGGTGATCCCAATCATTATCATAGAAAGGCTTGTTTAGTGCGTTGGTGTGGGTCGCCGCGTAAGCCCCATGGTGGGCCCCGTGAATGATCTGATCTGCGACAAGATTTGTAGATAAAGTACTCCGTATTTTAGTGAACATGATGCTAGTTACGTAGCTTTTAGAATATAGAAAGCAGCTCAAGCTAGGCAACTTAAATGTATTGTCTTTTCAGCCATTCAAAGAGTGGTCCAATGTCGTAATGACAATCACCAGTCGATGGGTTAGGTACGATCGAATTATGTTGCGCTGTACACCTATTCAAGCATATAATTGATGGATATTGATCTTGTGATAAAATTTTAAGAAAACTCTAGTAGGCTCCGGAAATCAATTAAAAAGACTTCGGCTCAAGTGTATAGTATAAACCCATTGTACAATCAGTGCGAAACATGCCCTACAGCACGCTACACGTATTGAGACTCGCTGCTTTGTTGGTACAGGGCTGAGCTATGCTTTCAGATGGATCAGATATGACGTATATCAGAAATTTTAACGTAGGAAAAGAATCCTGACAGTTCTCAAGGTCGTGTCTCCGTCGAACTCGCCTGGTGCTTCGTAGTAAGACCTTCATTTTTAACTGATAACAGACTAGGTTAACAATTTGGAGGAGCTCCGAATGGCATCCAGGCATGCTATCTAGCGGTTACGAGCAAAACATCGGATACTTTGACATGACTTCTTTAGGAGAGTGAGGGCCACCGAAAGACGCAAGAGGGTATTTGGAGCAAAGAGAAGGCCGCAGTGTAGAGTGCAGTTAAATAGGCCACATGTCTTATGCCGGAAGTCCTACAAAGGTCTCAAAATTGCATCAGAATTGGATAACTATACTGCGTCGAACTCCATAATCATTGTTGGATAAACATCAATACACGAAAGGACCAGAATGGAAAGCAGAGGAAATAGGCTTCATCGTGTTCCAGAACCTAGGCAGGCCATATAACAGACATCTTCCCCTCCAAAAAGGTCTCTATCGTCAAAAGAAATGAAAGAACATAATTAAAACATCAAGTGTGAGCCAACAAAAGAACGGTCGCTCAGAATATGATCATCATAACTGTTCATCAGTTACATCAACTATTTGCCGTTGGAAGGTAGAATACCCTTGCCACCAGGAATATTCCCTATTGTCATATTCTGAACAGACTCGGCACCTCGAGCCAGGCCTGATCCTGCACTACTGGCACCTTCTTTGCCTTTATCGAATAGACCGGCAGCACCTCCCATGTACGAACCAGATTCGTCCTTGCCGTTTCTCTCGGCCCGATTAACACCCTCCCTGGAGGCGAATTGTCCTACTGGTTTCAACAGTCCCTTGTCACCAATCTGATTTCCGACAAGGTTGGCTGTATCGTCTTGAATCTGGTCAACTTGGTCGATGCCCGTGACCTTTGTCTTGGAGAGAGTATCTAAGCGAATAGTCTTAGCTTCTGCTTGAATAGTGGGAACTGTACTCGAATATTCACCTTTCGTCGCATAAGAAGCCTTGTTATCACCCTTTCCAAACCACTTTAGGTATTGATCTTCAATCCAGGGCATCCATTTCTCGTATTGATCATTATAGGCGCCCTTAGCCCACTCCGAATAGGTTTGTTTCTGCTGATTTTGAGGATATCCATTCTCCGGGATGGAGGTCATGTTATTAGAAGAGCTCATGATGAGACTTTCAGAGATGAATAGCAGTAGATTTCGTCGTAGACTTGACCGATTCAAAGGACCTGATGCGTGTGTTGACATCTTAATATATTGATCTGGTGCGGTTTATGACGTCGGTGGCTCGGTGACATGGGTGTCAATCCAGGTGATTTAATAGACAACCACCATGACATAGTATCACTTGTCCGAGCACAGATATTAATATGGAATATTCAGCCGTTCTAGGTCATTGGTAGGTGCTCTACCAGTAGTGCCGTTGTTCAGGGCAATCGAGTCGATACAGTGAAAGTCATAATTCTGCCTCAGGCATGCAGTCAGCACAGATGAGCCTTGGAGGAAATAAAGGGTAACAAAGAAGATATCCGCAGGAAAGTTTATCATTCTCTTCGACCTCAAGATCAGTATTTCACGCGCTCCGTGGCGTCATGGCTGGAACTGGCGAGCCTGACACGCATAATCCGTGGAAGAGTGTACGCAACCCACGGTAGGTCTGGCGCGGGGGTTCTTCCTTTTTATGCCTGCGCAACTTATAGTCCCCCCCCTTCATATCCCTATGAAGATTTGTATGGTATTATTGCTATAACATCATGATCAACTTGCTTAGAATTACATATTTGTTAACTTAAATTCACATTTTAGGATATTGGTGGTTGGATAAGTGGTGGGTTTGTTGGGTGTGAGCATTGGGATGAGGTTGCTGGGTATCGCCGGTCAAGGCTGTGTGGTAGATAGAGGTCGAAGGTTCGATTCATATTGGCGAAGATTCTTTTCCTGAATTATTTTGCTAAACAGTGATAAATGACTACAGTATATGGTAGGATGTGTATGGTCAAAATATAACCATTTACAAAATAGTAGTGTGCAGAAACAAGAGGTGAACTGACTTCCATCGGTGTTCAAAGGTCCGGGTATGCCTCTAGGGAGAATCTACCGGTCTTCTTTACCCTTCCAAAACACATTCTTACACAATTAGCAAGATAGTACGAGAGAGTCAGCTGTATTCAGTATAGGATCCAACTTTGTGTTGCCTTTTATAGGGCTCCAAAAGTGTAAAAGTATATGGGCCCATCAAAGTTTAGTTCGACCCGAAGAGCTCCTCCGACTCCGGCTCCCAATTGGGACTAGCGGCCCACCCGAATCGCTCCGATAAAATTTACAGGCACATGTTTCCTCGTTCCTGGGGGATCCTCTTGGTCGTTCGGTCTCTGGTCTCTTCTCTCACTCTCAACCCTTCAAAAAGCCTCAAAATGTCTCCTGCTATCGCCCATGCCGGTGCTGGCGCCGCCTCCAAGGATGTCAAGCGGGAGTCCGCGACTGCTCGTCTGCTCGGTTCCGGTAAGAAACAAAACATGACTCTTAAAAGACGGTGGACACACGCGAGAACCAATTGCTAACGATGTGACTTGCTAGGCTCTGCTGGTATCGCCGAGTTGATGGTCTTCCACCCCGTACGGTCTAATTGATATCGGAACATTGTCGTATTGCAACACTGACCCCCCTTTGCAGGTCGATACCACGGCGAAGCGGTTGATGAGCAACCAGACCCGGGTAAGCATGCACCGGAATGCGAATGCGAGCCCGTGAACAGTTTCTGATCAATATTGCATTAGATTACCTCCGCGGCGGAGTTCAAAAAGGTTGTTTTCAAGGAGTACGCCGATGCCACCGTCGGCCGCAAGTTCACCTCCCTGTTCCCCGGTCTCGGATACGCCGCTGGTTACAAGGTTAGTGATGAGACTTTTCTCTCCTGTGGGAAGGCGTACATTTAGCTGACTGTGTCATAAATAGGTCCTCCAGCGTATCTACAAGTACGGTGGTCAGCCCTTCGCCCGCGACTACCTCGCCCAGCACCACGGTGCTGCTTTCGATAATGCTTTCGGAAAGGGAACTGGCAAGGCCATCATGCACGCAACTGCTGGCAGGTGAGACAACCCTTTGGACGGACTCTACAGATATACGAGTCTGAAGCTGACGATATGCGCTAGTTTGATCGGCATTGGAGAGATCGTCCTCCTCCCTCTGGACGTCCTGAAGATTAAGCGTCAGACTAACCCCGAGGCCTTCCGTGGCCGTGGTCTGTTCAAGATTATCTCGGATGAGGGTATGGGTCTGTACCGTGGTGCCGGTTGGACTGCTGCCCGTAACGCCCCCGGTTCCTTCGCTGTGAGTCATCGTTCCTTGATATTACGCCCAATGCTCAAACACACAAACTGATGACCTACCTTCCTACTTTAGCTCTTCGGTGGCTCTGCTTTCGCCAAGGAATACATCTACTCCCTCACGGACTACAACGCCGCTTCTTGGTCTCAGAACTTCGTTGCCTCCGTGTGCGGTGCTAGCGCCTCGCTCATCGTCTCCGCTCCCCTGGACGTGATCAAGACCCGTATCCAGAACCGCAACTTCGAGAACCCCGAGTCCGGCTTCCGGATCGTCTCCAACATGATGAAGCACGAGGGATTCCCCTCCTTCTTCAAGGGCCTGACCCCCAAGCTCCTGATGACCGGTCCCAAGCTGGTCTTCAGCTTCTGGCTCGCCCAGACTCTGATCCCTGCCTTTGGCCAGGTTGTATAGATGGGAAACAGATAAAAAACGGGCCAAGATACCTTCACGAGTTCTTTATAGCCGCGGCGTTCTTCGACACTCTCCTCCTTTACCCCCTTACTTTTTCTAGCCCTTTTCTTTCCCTTTTCCAGCGTCTTTGTACTTGGTATGGGCCTTTACCATCATGGCCCAGCCTGTCACTGGACTGCTTGTGTAATTTTTTCTTACTCATAGATATGGTTTATTTGCGACGGGGTTTATTTTACAGTCAAGAAGAAATAAAAACTCCTCCATCTCTGCTGGGCAAGAAAAGCTCAACGAATCAAAACAGAAAAATTTATGTATTCACGATCTATTACATTCGGGCTATCAGTTATGTATCACGTGACTATATGGTCGATTTCCATTCCGGACCACGACTTTGAAGCTCGAGACCAATACCTCCACATCCAGATCCAAAACTCCCAAGATGGCAGTCTATCTCCTTTCAAAGTATGTCCTGATACACAGTTTTATCCGCAGCTTGAAACCTGCAAATTCCTGCCTGAGATACCCCGCCCAACTCCAAACCGCATCTCTCGAGCAATAACCTCTCCCGCATACCCAGTCCCAAACAACCCGTGACTAACACCTACTTCTACGATAAATAGACTCGGTGACCCTATCTTCGCCGTGACGATGGGCATCGCGGCTTCTCTCTCCCGCATCCGCCGTGAACAAATCGAAAAGACTCCCGAGAAAGCCTCGGAGATCGGCTACGGGACTATCGTACAACTGGGTCAACGACGATTGCAGCGGTGGTGGAATGGAGATTTTAAGGATCTTTGAAGGGACTGATACGACATGAAAAATTTTTTGACGAGGGAGATTGAAGAATAACCAACCACCTCTCTGTTGGTTGGCTAGGGCTGGAGGGATATTGAATCGAAAAGACCGGACTACACTGCACATATTTCCCATCGTTGGTTCGGGATGGAATTGGGAATACGGGGTTTCTGGTGTTTATAAATCTGGTTGGATTATGGGCCAAGTTTAATTGATTGATTGATACCTATCTTTGTCGGGGTGGAGCTTTTGCGACGGTATTTGTGATTTTCGTATATCGACACCAGCATGTCATCTTGTATGCCAGAAAATAAAATATCGGAAAGACAAGAAGAGCTGTTTCCAATGGGTCCAATCGTCGGGTTTCCGCAAAAAGCACACCTGCGATTGTCGAGTTCTAAGGGTACAGCCAGCAAGAGGGCTGGTATCAGTGGGCAAACCATGACCGCTTGAGATGTTCAGGTAGATACTCTGGCCATGCCAACAATGTCCTCAAACTTACATTTCATCTCTATTGTCCTATATCTACTCCAAGTTCAATTTTGTCATATACAACCATCAGCACTTCGCATTGAAAATACTAATACTATCTCCACAAGACGATCTATATAAGCTGGGAAGTATAACCCCCAGCACGTAACAACAAGAACAGACCAACCCTCAAACCCAAACATCAAACACTCTCCAAAACCCTCAAAATCTCCCTATAAGCCTCCTCAATCTCCTTCCTCTCATCCACCCAAAATCCAACCACCACCTCCCCTTCCCCTTCCCCTTCCCCTTCCCCTTCCCCATTCCCATTCCCATTCCCATTCGCATTCCCAAGACCAATATCCTCACCCGCAGCCGCCTTAACCAACACCTCTCTCCCGGGAAACGCCAACTCCACACCCTTCTCAACCACCCTCATCCTCACACCCGCCAAAACCTCCCTCAACTGCCGATTAGCCTTCCCACCCCCATGACCCCCATAACTAATCACGGCAGCCGGCTTCCCGCTCCACTCGTCGTAAAGATAATCAATCGCATTCTTGATCACGGCCGGGTACCCCCAGTTATACTGCGGCGTAACGAAGATAAATGCATCGTAGCGGGCGATTTCGGCACTCCAGGCGCGGGTATGGGCGTGGGTGTACTCAGATGGGTCTTTGATTTGGGAGGGGATGCCTGGTTCGTTGTACATGGGCAGGTTCCAAGTAGCCAGGTCGATGAGGTGGGTGGTTGATAGGACGGGGGTGTGCGGATTGTCGGTGTCGGGTTTAGCGGATTGGATTGTGGTTTGCACGAATTGGGCGATTTGAGGGCAGACGCGGGGGGTTCTGGTGCTGCAGACTATGATGCCGATTTTGGGGGGAGGAGAGCTGTTTGGAGTGTCCATTGTTTTTGGAGAATTGATGTTGATGTTGAGTAGATAGAAGGTAGAGATGCTTCTTCGTGGACCTGGGGATTGGGTGTATGAGAAGCGCCGAGGATAGAGGATTCTTGAGTGAAGTGAGTTTATCTGAAGGAATATAGGATTCTGGTTTAATCTGTTCTCTGGCTTTATACGGTTGATTTTATTAGAAACTTGGGGGGTTGAAATGCTTTAGTCTACTAAGATTTGCCTATTTAGGAAGATCTCTCCGCGGAGCAGTCTGGGACTCCCGCGGACGGGACATCGTGGAGACTTTGACTGTTGACTAAGTTCTCAAGAGGCAATGAGCATAAAACTAGGAAATTCAATTTAGACAAACAAGATTAAGTCATGTTGTTGTACCATTTTATTGACCTTGTGGCCTCACGTCGCCATCGTTGGTGGTTGGCTAGTCAAGCTCACATTAACACCTTCCAATTCAACCTTACTCCGTACAATTCCTGCGATAAGCGAATATGCACTGGTCCTACTCAAATTGAAGAAAATTGGAAATATAATTTGAGTCAATTCAAAACCAGGGAAAACTCAAGCAAGCAGGATTAGACCCAATATACATTCATTCCCAACCTTGTACCAACATCGTCGAAGATGATCTAAATATTACATTATACCAAGTCTACAAGTGAATTTAATTACGAGGGAAGATTTTTGAAGTAAAAAGAAATTTTGATTATCGCCAGGACTTTTTTGCCCCAGCGGAGATAACCTCGTATCTATGCAATCGGAAAAAATGAAAAAACGCGATATCCCATAAGGTCGTAAAACAAGACATGAAAAAAGAGAAGAGCTCCTAGCCAGATCCCCGAGCCGAAACGGTTGAATATGTCAACCAAGTTTCAAAAGGGGCAAAAGCCAAGCGCCATGAAAATCAGAAAGAATCCTCAGTGCGAGACATTTAGTCGAGCTCCTCGGGCTTCTCCTCGACATCGTCAGCGGTGCGGGGAGCAGCGCCGGGGGCGCCACCGGGGGCAGCACCGCCGTAGGCAGCGGAGATGATGGGGTTGGCAACGCTCTCCAGCTCCTTCTGCTGGGACTCGTACTCGTCCTTCTCGGCAGTCTGGTTGTTGTCGAGCCAAGAGATGACCTCATCAATCTTCTCCTCGACCTTCTTCTTGTCCTCGTCGGAGATCTGGAGCTTGCCCTCGGACAGGGTGTTCTTGAGGGAGTAGGCGTAGGACTCGAGGCCGTTCTTGGCCTGGATACGGCCAGCCTCGGCCTCATCCTCGGCCTTGTACTTCTCGGCCTCAGCGAGCATGCGCTCGATCTCCTCCTTGGACAGACGGCCCTTGTCGTTGGTGATGGTAATCTTGTTGGTCTTACCAGTGCCCTTCTCGACGGCGGAGACGTTCATGATACCGTTGGCATCGAGATCGAAGATGACCTCAATCTGGGGGACACCACGGGGAGCGGGGGGAATGCCAGTGAGCTCGAACTTGCCGAGGAGGTTGTTGTCCTTGGTGCGGGCACGCTCACCCTCGAAGACCTGGATCAGGACACCGGGCTGGTTGTCGGAGTAGGTGGAGAAGGTCTCAGACTTCTTGGTAGGGATGGTGGTGTTGCGCTTGATCAGAGGGGTCATGACACCACCAGCGGTCTCGATACCGAGAGACAGAGGGGCAACGTCGAGAAGCAGGATCTCGTTGGTGGACTTGGAGGAAGTGTCACCGGACAGGATAGCGGCCTGGACGGCAGCACCGTAGGCAACGGCCTCATCGGGGTTGATGGACTTGTTGGGGTCCTTGTTGAAGAAGTCGGAGACGAGCTTCTGGATCTTGGGGATACGGGTGGAACCACCGACGAGGACGATCTCGTGGACGGAAGCCTTGTCGATCTTGGCGTCACGGAGGACACGCTCAACGGGCTCCATGGTGGAGCGGAAGAGGTCCTGGCAGAGCTCCTCGAAACGGGCACGGGTGATGGAGGTGTAGAAGTCAATGCCCTCGAACAGGGAGTCGATCTCGATGGAGGTCTGGGCAGCGGAAGAGAGGGTGCGCTTGGCACGCTCGCAAGCAGTGCGGAGACGACGGAGAGCACGAGCGTTGGTGGTCAGGTCCTTCTTGTGCTTACGCTTGAACTCGTTGACGAAGTGGTTGACGAGACGGTTGTCGAAGTCCTCACCACCCAAGTGAGTGTCACCAGCAGTGGACTTGACCTCGAAGATACCCTCCTCAATGGTGAGGAGAGAAACATCGAAGGTACCACCACCCAGATCGAAGATCAGGACGTTACGCTCACCCTCGACCTTCTTGTCAAGACCGTAGGCAATGGCGGCGGCAGTGGGCTCGTTGATGATACGGAGGACGTTGAGACCGGCAATGAGACCGGCGTCCTTGGTAGCCTGACGCTGAGAGTCGTTGAAGTAGGCGGGGACAGTGATGACAGCGTTGTTGACGGTGCCACCGAGGTAAGCCTCAGCGGTCTCACGCATCTTGACGAGGATCATGGCAGAGACCTCCTCGGGGGTGAACTGCTTGGCCTCACCCTTGAACTCGACCTCGATGATAGGCTTGGTGGCCTTCTCGACGACCTTGAAGGGCCAGTGCTTCATATCAGCCTGAACCTCGGCATCCTCGAAACGACGACCGATCAGACGCTTAGCATCGAAGACGGTGTTGTGGGGGTTCATGGCGACCTGGTTCTTGGCGGCATCACCGATGAGACGCTCGGTGTCGGTGAAGGCAACGAACGAGGGGGTAGTACGGTTACCCTGGTCGTTGGCGATGATCTCAATGCGGTCATCACGGAAGACACCCACACAAGAGTAGGTGGTACCCAAATCGATACCGACAGCGGGGGCCATTGTGAAGTATGTGAATGTGTGTGTGTGGGGGAGAGCGATGGAGTCGTAAGAAAAGGAAACTCGTGAAGTGTAGTGTACAGGAGAATGGGAGGGGGAAGGAGGAGAGAGGATTAGAAAGTAAAGTGAAGTCTGAGAAGAAAAAAAAGAAAGAGGCTAGGAGTGTGGGCAGCGAAATCCTGCTATATAGTGAGCGGTGTATTGTTCAGAAGCTTCTAGCAGGGGCAGCTTCCATGGGCATCCATCGGGTTCCACGGCCTTCCATGCCCCAGCAACAGCCAGTCTACGCCTTTCTGGAGGCCAGCCGGGCCTTCCAGACGGGTCTAGTGGGGTCTAAACATTGCGACAAGCTACTTGAAGGCGTCAGAAGATTCGGGACCGGGTTCAATTGGCCCTTGGAAAGCTTTTGACCTTTGTACATTGTTGATGCTTTCGGTCGAAGATTTTGGCGGGGCAAAAGTGATGTAATCGATGGTGGGATGACTTTTGTGGCCTCTCAATTGTTACGGTGAGTCACGGTGTACTGGTCCTGTACGTCACATTCAGTCGTCGCCGCCACGGGCTGGCAAGGGGACGAGTCCGCAGCGTATTGGTATGGTCACCCGTTTGAGGGCGTCATGATGAATTCATGGACTCCACCGCCTGCGAAAGGAAAGACTCACGTGGATGGCCTCATATGTGGCAGCCTCAAATAATAGGCATTAAGTTTTTTTGAACTCTATGCCTCAGGCAGTAATGTTACTAAGGCCACAAGGCAGAAAGGCAGCAAGGCCACGAGACAGCCACAGGGTCCTGCCGAGACCCTAAAGTCTGAATTTCGCAGGTTTGGTACTTTGCTAGGACCTCCCAAGCGCCACAACAAAGCCTCTCGGATACTCCTGCCGAAGATTATAAATTGACTATCCAAGTAGATCATGCACCTATCCAATTCCTGCATAATAAACGCAAGATTCATCAACGAACACCCGTTGGGCTTCCACTGCCAGAATCTGCCGTAGCCAGTACCTAGTCCCCGTATACCCATAGCAAGGAAACCAAAAACAAAATAAAACCACACCGGCCTTTGCGTCAGCCAGAACTCCTAGTGACACATAGAAATCCATTCGACAACCCAAGACCCAATCACCATGCCAATCAGGCCACTAACTCACCGAAGTTGATCAAGTCTTGGGGCCTTCTTATCTCTGGATTTGTACTTTAAGGTAAAACGCCCGCGGCACTAACCGTCCCTGGGCGCTCGGGGCTGATAACGCCATCCGCGCTAGGTTTGACTGGCCATTGGAGTTGAATCCTCTTCAAGCTCACGAAGCTTTCTTGGTCTATTGCACGCGTCCAATGCAACACTCCGCACGTTAGCCTTGATCGTGTCTGTTGCGACCCACGAACTCTGCATGTCGATTGGTCACACTGCAAATGCATGCGCCTGGACGATTGGTGATTCGGTATGCCCGTCGGACAATCTTCGCTCTTTCCGTATGACTACGAGACAATGGGGTCGCACGCCATAAAGGCACATGAAATTTTACACGAGTAGTTATTTTATAAAAAGAAAACGTCTCACATTTGCCCTTGCATAGCCTAATCTTCCTTCTGTTCCCCTCCTCCCTCCCCCGCCACTTGCTGGAATTCAAACCCGTAGAGACACTCGGTCTCTCTTCCAGTCGTTGCACAAGATGGCGCTTCTGGATGTAATAAAGCGAAGACGCCAGGCTGCTAGGCAGGAGGATGAACCCACGGTGACGGTTGCCGAAGATAATGTCGAGATCCCCCTACCGTCGAAAGATAAGCTGGACGGCACCCTCGTAGATGAGGAGACGATCAAGGTGCAGGGCGAAACGGCCGCCATTGAGCAGGAGAGTCACGATAACCCCGAAATCGCCGCGCTGCCCTTGCAAGTGCGCCAACTGATCAACTTGACGGACGACCCGACTCTACCGACCATTACCTTCCGCTACTTTGTACTGGCAGCTCTATTCGTCATCCCGGGCGCCTTTCTATCCCAGATGAGCTATTTCCGGACAACCAAAGCTCCATACTCGGTCTTCTTTGTCCAGATCGCCTCTCATTATGCCGGTCATTTCTTGGCTAGAACATTGCCCGCCTGGAAGATTCGAGTGCCCGGAACTAGCTGGGGATTCAACTTGAACCCGGGACCCTGGAGTATCAAGGAACACGTGCTGGTCACCGTGACCGCGGCCTCTGGAGCCACCTATAACTTGGGGTACGCCCCGATCGTTCTCGCAGAGCTATGGTATGGAGAGCGGATCAACCCTGCCGTGGCTATCTTCTTCATGCTTTCAATCGTGTGGATTGGATACGCCTTTGCTGCACTGGCACGAAACATCCTCCTGCCGGATCCCGAGTACATCTGGCCCCAGGCTCTGATGCAGACTACACTCTTTGAAACGTTCAGAAAGACGGATACCTCTTCACGCCTTGCACGGCGCCAAATGAAGGTATTCTTCTTTGCTTTACTGGGAATGACGCTCTGGCAGTTCCTTCCCGAGTACGCCTTCCCATTTACCTCCTCTTTGGCCTTCCTCTGCTGGGTTGCGCCGCGAAACCCAGTGGCCAACTTTATCGGCTCTGGCCTGGGAGGCATGGGCTTCCTCAACCTCTCCCTGGATTGGTCGAACATCAACTGGAACGGATCTTCCATCATGTTGACCCCATTCTGGACACAAGTTCTCCTGTTCTTGGCCTTTGCCTTTAATTGCTGGGTCCTCATTCCTGCAGCGAAATGGGGAAATATGGGGTCTTTCAAACATGGAATCATGTCTAATAGCTTGATGTTGGCGAACGGTACGACCTATCCGACTACCAAGGTTCTCACCCCCGATTATCACCTCAACCAGACCGCGTACGAACACTACGGTCCCATGTACATGGGCTTGCAGAACGTGTGGGCCACTTTCTTCGACTACGCAAAGCTTCCAGCTGCTATTACCTGGATAGCGACGTTTGGCTTCTCACAAGTCAGCGCAAACTTGAAAAAGATCTTTGAAAGTCGCAAGGCGGCCAAGGCTGCCAAGGCTGCTGGAAACCAGACCCAGGACCAGGGTATTCACCACGCATATCACGATCGTCTGAATGTAATTCAGAGACAATACAAGGAGATTCCACTTTGGTGGTACTTTTTGCTGTTCCTGGCCGGATTCATCATCCTGATCACTTGCATCGCGTGTGGATATCTCTTCATTCCGATCTGGACCTTGTTCGTGGCTCTTTCCAGTGCAGCCGTCTTCGTCATTCCATTCGCATGGCTCTATGCCATTTCCAACTATCAGCTAGAGACGGGCTCATTCAATGAGTTGATGTATGGTTACATGGTGCACACCAAGGCAGGTTCAAGCCATCAACACCCATGTGGACCCTCCGTGTACGGATCCATCGCCGGAGATGCCTGGTACCGAGCGCAGTATATGTTGCAGGACCAGAAAATCGGACACTATATGCACATTCCCCCACGGGAGATCTTCTTCTCCCAGATCTTCGGTGTCTGCATGGGTGTTCCTATCAACTACGCGGTCATCCGGTGGATCATGGATACCAAGGGTGACTATATCACCGGCAAGAAGACTGATCCTCTCAACCAGTGGACTGGGCAGAGTCTTCGGAACTCGAACACGATGGGTGTCCAGTATGCCATTCTGGGACCGAAGCGACTCTTCGCTGAAGCCGAGATGGCACCGCTGCCCTGGTCGTTCCTCGTGGGTGCCGTCATCCCACCCATCCTCTATGTCTTCCACCGGTTCTTCCCGCGGTTGCGCATTGATCTGTGGAATGTCAGTATTTTCTTCGGCGGTCTGGCCATGTTCTACGGAAATGTTAGCACTGGCTATACGTCGGCGATTATTGGCGGGTACATTGTGATGTACTGGGCATACCGCAAACACTTTGAGGTGTGGAAGCGCTATAACTATCTGATTGCAGCTGCATTCGATGCTGGGTTCAACCTGAACATGCTGCTTATCTTTTTCTTCTTTGGTGCCGGCAAGCAGATCTCGATGCCCAGCTGGTGGGGGAATAATAGCGAGTCAGTTGAGCGGTGCTTTGCTCTGGAGAGCTAGGGATTGCCACCATTCTTGAGAAAAACAGGTGATAGTGCTTTGATAGTTTAAGAAGAAGACATGATGAATATTCTCTACTCTATCTGAAGTCCTCGTAAACGCAGAACTCACTAGCTGTATCCGTAGTTCATCACCTGCAACCGCCGAGTCCAGGCATACATCCATGCCTGAGGCCGCCAGGCACCCAGCCCCACAGCGGCGAATCACATCACGGGATCGAGGCCGTCCCTTACTGTTGCGGCTTGTTTTGGTTGGAGAGCTACACCTTGCAGACCGTCTCTTTTAAATCCTCCCTATTCCACTCTCCCTGTTTCTCTCCTCCAATCCACATCTTCTCCATCCTCTCCCCCTTTGAATTCACAACTCTTCGACCATGGGTGACCACGCTACCATCAACGACGCCTCCGCCACCGATGCTGCCTTCGCCGACAAGGGCAAGGGCAAGGGCAAAACCCAGGACCCCGAGCTGAGCATGGAGGAGGACAGTGACTCCGAGTCTGACAATGGCGATGAGATGGTATGCTTACCTAGCGCGTTACCCGTTACTATGGGAATCATGACCTTGACTAATTCGTTGCAATAGGTTGACAACGGTACATAACCCCTCCTACCCCCCACCTACAACCCAGCACCGTCACCCTCTAGTTTACCCCGGCGCTTTTCCGTCACGGTCCAATGACTGGACGCGCCTTCCTCCGACCCCTTCGCGATACCTCAATGCCCTCGAAACATTCCTCCTTCCTCAATTTCCACAATACTAACAGGCTACCACAGACGACGAGGAAGCCGACGACAACCTGGAGCCCATCTCCGAAGACAACATCATTTCCGGCGGCCGCCGCACCCGCGGCAAGAACATCGACTGGCAGGAAGTGCGCAACAAGAACTCTGATGAGATGGAGGAGGACGAAGACGACGACGAGGACTACCAGGGTGGTAACGATGACGACCAGATGCGCGATTAAGCGCGCATCTAGTCGCCATGACGCACTGCGTACAAAGCTCAAGCTCTGATGATATATGACTGGCTTTGGAGGATCGGCGCTTAGGTGGATGGGTTGCTCTCTCGGTCGTGTCTTCAGGGCATCTTCTCTTTTCCCTTCCCCCCTTCCTCTGGTTTGCCTTGCTCGGGTGGATCTCTTCTATATCTACGGATGATGGGAGATGCTTCCCCAATGTAAGGGTTGAGGATCGGGTTCGTGCGCTGCTTGTACAGCAATGACTATGACTCAATGAAGCTCGCTTGATTTTTAAATTTGTGTTCTGGCTCAAAGTACTGTCTCTGATCCTGAGTACGCAGCTGCTGACAGTGGTGCGGTTGTTGTAGAGAGGAGTCGTAGATCTGTAGAACTTGATCGATGCGAACAGTCCGTGACGCACCCAACTGATGGTACCACCCAGTCCAAGGCATAGTTACACAATCCCAAGCCATTGCAATGATCATTAACCAAAAAAGAAGATTTAGAATTAAATTTGCTCGTCTACAAAGAGTAAACCAAGCCCCATCACGTGCAGCCGGCTTGGTCTCGGCCGCCCATACGCTTTGGCCACCTGTGTTTTTGTTCTCCGCAAGCATCGAAAGAAGCACCACACCCAAAGAACAGCCGACACCTGGTCTCCAGCATCGCGCAATGTCCCCATTCCACCATTAAGACACTACAAAACCACGCACTGAATCTGACCACTCTACCTTACCCCGCGGTTCACCGAACCACCCACGATCCGCCATGGCTTCACGGTATACTCCCGATTGCCCTCCCCTTTCTTGGCAGTCTATTGCAGTCGGCTAGAACCCATATGCACTCGGACTCGAAATGAAACTTGCAACTAACCTGAGGTATACTTCTGGGGTAGATTCCCACGCCAACGAGATCCCCGCTCATCCTCCTCTCTATTCGACTCGTACGGTGGTGGCGACTCACGACCCGCAAGCAGGTCCCCAGCTTCGGCAGGCGGATATGGATATGGAGGGTATGCCGGGCCCGCAGCCAATGCTTATCCCAACGTTAACGGGAGTGCGAGTTTCCGCAGTGCGACACCGGATAAGAAGTACGTATCTAGCAAGATTGAAAGCAGTAGTCCTTGCGGACACAGTCTTATGTTGTTGGGGATTGTGATAGAGTCTAACGTTGATTGTAGGGGCCACTACTCCGATGCCGTGCTCTCGTCACTCGAATCCCAGAATGACGCCGAGGTGGAAGGTATCACGGCGAAAGTGAAGATGCTGAAAGATGTAAGCAGTTCCCGCGCCTCCAGTCAATACACACACATGAGATCGGACAAAGGTCTCGTTTCTAAAGTCAGATCACTGATTTTTGCCTACGTGTTAGATGACGATAGCTATTGGCGACGAAATCCGCGATACGTCGTACCTGAACACCCTCGAGAATTCTTTTGAGAGTACGCGAGTAAAGCTCCGTGGAAATATGAACCGCATGCTGCGCATGGCGGAGCGGACCGGCGTCGGCTGGAAAGTCTGGTTAGGCTTCTTTGCGGCCGTTTTCTTTTTGTTCTTTTATGTGTGGGTGTTCTAGGGGACCACACAAGAGACCGCTTATAACCATACGCTCTTGGAGTTTTGACTCGCGAGCTATACGCTCTATTTAATCTGTGGATGGCGAGATAGTGGAATACGGAGTGAGATGCCGCCACGAAGGTCCCGGCCATGACCTTTGGCCTTTGGTCTTTTGGCAGGACAGTTTCTACATACAAAGCTTGTCATTCCTTGCATGATATTCATTCGGCTGCGGCGTTTGGGGGTCTTTGTCTTTGTCTTTTCTTCTCTTTCCCCAAGCTTTGTGGCTGGGGCCTGCTATTCGCCCTTTTGAGTTCATTATCGATTCTCAAGACAAGTTCAATGTGCGTCCTTGCGCTGGATTCACGAGAACTTCCATCTTGATATGCTTGTATATCGATTGGCAAGCCTGGCTGGGAAGGGACCCAGGCTGCTGGGTTTGGGGGATGTATCAGTACATAATAATACGTTGTGCACATAGAGTGGCCGCTTTGGGGATCGCTCTTGTAATAGAATCATATCTTTTTCTTTTCTCATCTTCTCATTGCCTTTTCTGCACTGATGAGTCCTTCGCACCCTTCGTCTTCGATGCTCGTCAAATCCTGAGCATCGGCTTCCGGAGGGCGTTGTGTATTCTGATGCCTTGGATGTTGATGTGATACTCTGCATGATATTGAGAGTACGATTAACAGACCGATCGACCTATTATGACTTCAAGGATGCTTGTGACTCTATTGGATTTCCATCTGCCACGCGAACGCCTAGGTGAAAATGAGCCATCTATATGTTGTGAATATCGTACATTATCTCCAAGTCAGCCTAGGCCAGCTCAACAAGACACGTTGACTCCATGATTCCATCCCAGAAAATGCCATAGCCCAATGCAGACGCTAAAAAGACGAAATAAGCCATATCGCGCAAGACAAGGCCAAACACCGGCTCAATTAAGGCTATCCCTTGGACCACCGACCCGACGAGGATAATGTCGACCAAAGCCACTGCGCCGACTACTCTGGCTAGTAACCGAAGCACGCAGGTCATCCTCCTCGAACATCATACTGCTCGAGTCCAATGCATCACCACCTCCACTCCAGCGATTGATAAATCGCCGCTGAGCGTCAGTCTCGCCCTGCGTATCCCGCCGCATAAACGGCGGAGGCGGCAGTCCACGACTGTTCGGCGTGCTCGTCCGGAAATTCGCCATGCGCGGGCGTGTAATACTCCCGTCGTCGTGGTCTTCATCCTCATTCTCGTCATCAAGTTCGTCCTCCGTATCCGTATGCTGCCACTCGCCCTCCTGCTCGGATCCCTCTTCCGCCGCGTCGGGAATATCGTCGTCCAAATCACGACTGAGATCCTCGCTCCCGGCAGCATCGGGGATCTCCGCGTCCAGATCGGGCTGGTTGTCAAAGTCCTCGTCGACCTCTTCCTCGTACAACCCCGATTCGTCCTCGTAGTCATCATCGGGGTATCCCTCGGGAATTTCATCGTCCAAGTCCCGCTCCATGAACCCTTCCTCATCACCCAATCCATCCTCCTCGAGTCCCTCTTCACCCTCCTCCACGAGCCCCTCCTCCGCCTCGGGGATATCATCGTCCAGGTCGCGTTCCATACCCTCTTCCTCCTCGCCCTCTTCACCCATCGTTATCCCCCCATCATCGGGGTCAAGCCCTCCGGCTGCAGCGGCCTCCTGTTCCGCAGCCAGCGCTGCAAGCGCCTCCTCACGCTCGGCCTCTTCTTCTTTCATCCCCAGCATAGTCTTGGCGCAGCCCGCAGGCCGGATCCAAGAGTAGCCGAAGGAGGCAATGTTATTCTTGCGCACACGTAGGGCACGCTCTTCAGCTTGCAGAGCGGCGAGGGTACTGTTAGGGGCGCGGGAGTGGGAGAAGCCGCGGTGACTGGCTGGGTTTTGGGCATTGTTGCGACGGTTTGCGTGATGGGCCGGGATTTCGGGGCCGGATTGTTGTGAGGAAAGGGTTCGGTAGGAGTGAGGGGCACCGAACCAGAGCTCGTGGGACTGGTATCTTTATGTTAGGGATGTCTGGGATGTAGTTGGCATCGGGGAATGAGGCTTACGTCTTGCGGGGAGATGAAGGGGAGTGAGAGCATTGTTGCGCTGGTGCTGGCGCGTGCCTCGATTGCAGATACTGAAGTGGGAGTAGACTCGATGAGACACTCAGAACAGCTGAGTAGATTATATCTGCGGCTGTGCGTGTGCAACTCGCGACGGTGTGAAGGTATGAGGGATGCAGTCGGTGGCAGTAGCTGTGATCGGCGGAGATCACTTTGGCGAGCCCAGCTTCGATTGTAGTGAGGCTGTAGCAACTCGGTCTCTCAAATTCAGGCTCCACCTAAGTCCACACAAGGTCTATCAGAATCCAATCTGCAAAAGGCAGGATCTCGAAAGGTTGTTAGAATTCAAGTGAAGCTCAGAAGCGGAGGTAAGGCGGGCAAAAAGTCGCGGGCTCCACCAACCACAACATTGCCGGAATTGCGGGGAGACACACCAAGGCTCTAGCTTGTCTTAACTCAATAAGATGCCCGATGTTTATTAGTTAATTCCTATAAATCTCAATCGCATAGAATGAATCATGATTGGATGATCCAAAGTTTTGTAGAATTATGGCCTTCCACCCAGCATATTGAATAAAGATTTGCAAAACATCGTCATGGAAACGTGCAAGCACCAATACAAACAAGACTCTGCAGACGCCAGTCTCCAAAGAAGAACCGTAATTGAGCTAACCAAAGGAAGCCTGGTCAAGACTCTTTATGTTCATAGACTCATTTCTTTAAAGGATCTACCATTACATACCTAGCCTTGTAGTTGAATCTATCAGACTATGTATTCAAGTCTTCTTATAGAAGCACGGTATTAAAGACATCCGTTAGATCCTTATTATCAGGATAAAAAGATCACATATCACCAACTATGGTTCCAATAACTTGAAGAACAAACACAGCCCCCAGCCATCAAGTCAATCCCGAGGAGAGTCTGCAGGCCCCAGAGGCAACTTCGCCTTGCGCTCCAAGAGAGGCGGAATGCATTGCAAGGAACGACGATTCGATTTAGCCCTAGCATGCGCTGGAATCAGCAGACTCAGGGGCAGAGACTCGTTCAAAGATTCCCGCTGGCCCGTCTGTTTCTTACCACGTAAGAAGTTGCGTCCTGGTGGTTCCTTGGACGAACTCTGGGAGCACAGGTCTAGCGTGATAGTATCGTCTAATGCTTGTCCTGCACGATTGCTTTCGGGTTCTCCAGTTAATTCCAGGAGTTCAGAAGGCCAACGGACTTTTTCTGGCTCACTCGATGATCCTCCATCGAGAATGTGCTGCAGGTTCTCCATCACTTTGAACGAGTCGCCTAATGATATTTCATCATGATTGTCACTCCGCATCTCCTCATCAACATCCCATTCCCTCTCCAGTATCTCACCCAAGCCCACCCTCTCAGACGACGAAAAAGAGCTGGCCATATCCGTCAAAGCCAGCGACTTAACGCTCTCACCGTTACTCAGTTCACGACTGTTACTCGCACTTTCATGTTGACTATCACGTTCAGTACTCCCCTTCCCAATCCAACCCTCATTGCCTGCCTCCTCCCCATCGCTCCCTTGCTTGTTAACAGCCCTAACACGGCACTTGACATCGAATGGATAGGTAGTCCCTGAACGTCTCTGACGAGATTTTCGGACTTCCACTATGCCGAGTGCATACGCAAGGGTATGGAAGGGGAGGGGGCTTAGGGCGAGATAGTGGATTTGGTGGATTAGGAGGAGGAAAAGAAGGATTGGTATATTTTCAATCATTCGTTTAGACGGGATTTGTGGGGTTGACTTTGTAGAATGGGGGAATCCAAGGTATTTATTCCTTTGGGAGGGTTGATGCGGTAGGCTTTTATTAGATTAATGGCTTTGTTGAGAAGTTAAGTCGTTGGCTTTGTTTTGTAGGCTTAATCTAGGAATCTAAACAAAGATATGAATTTTCTTTTTGCGATTTTGTGTGCACCATCTTTAAGCCTATGTTCAACAAATTCTTCTTGAAATCTAGGTAGTCGAGGAATATGACAGAGAGGAGAGAGCAAGGATTCTCTTAATCAGATCCTATATTGTCGCGAAAAGCTAACATTTTGGGCTGAGCCACTCACGAGGCCCTGGGTACCAAGATCTTCTACAATCTATAGACTACAAACGACGGAAAATTATCGAGATAAAATTCAAATAGAATACTCGATGAGTAAAAAATAAGCGTAAGAGGTATGTACCACAAATGAGAAAGCACCGCAAGCAGACGCTCTAAACACCTTGCATAGAGAAACGCTGCGAACATAAAGCCAAGGAAGATCAAAAACCATGAGAACATGAGCGTAAGTATGAGGGGGGGCATAAGCAGCAGCACACATGGACATCAAAGAAAACAAGGCAAAAGGGATTTTCAAGAAGAAAAAGACCTGCCCACGCTGCAGTCTAGAAATGAAAAAGGGCCAATCCAGCCATTCCGTTTTGAGTAAAACTTTTTTTAATTTTGGGGCGCATCTTGCTTTCACCGTTCTCCAATGAATCTCCAATGAAGCAAAGTGAAGTCAAACATGCTTCGTAGTCATCAACCCTCGTTAGATATGTATCACTTGAACTATGAGTTCTCAACACGTTTAAGCGACGACCTGGGTCTCGGCCAGTTGGGGGACAGAGTCAATAGCCGGACGGCGGACAATACCTCCAGTCACGGGGAGCTGGGAGCTGGTGCCACTGAGGAAGGTATCGACTTCACGAGCGGCCTGGCGACCCTCGTTGATACCCCAGACAATCAGGGATTGGCCACGACGGCAGTCACCGGCAGCGTAGACACCGGGGAGGTTGGTCGAGTAGTGACCAGGTTGAGTCTTGACGTTCTTGCGTGGGTCACGCTCGATCTCGTCGCCAAGAAGACGGTCCTCGGGACCCAGGAAACCCATAGACAGGAGGACCAGGTCAGCGGGGAAGAACTGCTCACTGCCTTCGACGGTCTTCATGTCCCAACCACCAGTGGCGCTCTTGGTCCACTCAACACGGACGGTGTTGATACCCTTGACGCGGCCGCTGCCGTCGTCGACGAACTCGGTTGACATGACGCAGTACTCACGAGGGTCCTTGCCCATGTGAGTCTTGACCTCAGAGTGACCGTAGTCAATACGGTAAATGCGGGGCCACTGAGGCCAGGGGTTGTCACCGGCACGCTCTGGGGGAGGCTGGGGCAGCAGCTCGAAGTTGGTAACGGACTTGGCACCGTGGCGGACAGAGGTACCAATGCAGTCGTTACCGGTATCACCACCACCGATGACAACGACGTGCTTGTCCTTGGCAGAGATGTACTCGCCGTCAGACAGACCGGAGTCCAGAAGAGACTTGGTGTTCTTGTGCAGGAACTGCATGGCAAAGTGAACACCCTCCAGCTCACGACCGGGGACCTTGAGGTCACGGGCAACAGTAGCACCGGTAGCGAGGATGACGGCATCGTTGGAGGCACGCAGGGACTGCAGGGTGACCTCACTGTCGGGACCAACGGCGGTGTTGGTGACGAACTTGATGCCCTCGGCGGCCATGAGGTCAACACGGCGCTGGACAACCTTCTTGTCAAGCTTCATGTTGGGGATACCATACATGAGGAGACCACCAATACGGTCAGCGCGCTCGTAGACAGTGACAGAGTGACCAGCACGGTTCAGCTGGTCAGCAGCAGCCATACCAGCGGGACCGGAACCAATGACAGCGATGTTCTTGCCGGTGCGGACCTTGGGAGGACGAGGCACCATCCAACCCATCTCGAAACCGCGGTCAATGATGGCACACTCGATCGACTTGATACCGACAGGGTCCTCGTTGATACCCAGAACACAGGCACCCTCGCAAGGAGCAGGGCAGACACGACCAGTGAACTCGGGGAAGTTGTTGGTCATGAGCAGACGGTTAAGAGCATCCTGCCATTGGTTCTGGAAGACAAGCTCGTTCCACTTGGGGATAATGTTGGAGATGGGGCAACCAGTATCGGACTGGCAGAAGGGAACACCACAGTCCATGCAACGAGCGGACTGGTACTTGAGCTCATCTTCGCTGAGACGGTTGGACAGCTCGGCCCAATCGCGGGTACGAGTAGAGGGGTTGCGGTACTTCTCGCTGCGGCGACTGTACTTCATGAAACCGCGGGTCTTGTCCAGGATCAGGGCGGAGCGCTTCTTCTCGGCCTTCTCATCGCTGATGCTGTCCTCAATGTCCAGCAGGTCGGCCTTCTTCTCATCAGCGTGAGCCTTGGGCTTCTCGGCGGGGGTGCTGGGAAGCTGGGGCAGAGCAAACTCGGCCTTCTTGGCAGCGGCAGCCTTGGCGGCCTCTTCCTCCATAACACGCTTGTAGTCGGTAGGCAACACCTTGAGAATGTGAGGAAGAGCACGGGTGAAGTCGAGAAGAATGCGGGCAGCCAGTTCGGAGCCAGTGTAGTGATGGTGGTCCTCGATCAAGCCGCGAACAAAGGCAATCTCGGAGGGGTCCTCAATACCAGAGACCTCGACCATCTCCATGTTGACCTTGGAGTGGAAGTCCTGGTTCATGTCCAGCACGTAGGCAATACCACCAGACATACCAGCAGCGAAGTTACGGCCGGTAGGTCCGAGAATGAGGATACGACCACCGGTCATGTACTCGGCACCATGGTCACCGCAGCCCTCAACGACGGCAGTAGCACCAGAGTTACGGACAGCGAAACGCTCAGCAGCAACACCACGGAAGTAGCAAGTACCGCGGGTAGCACCGTACAGACAGGTGTTACCAACAATAACATTCTCCTCGGCCTTGAAAGCAGCGCCACGAGGAGGGTAGACAATGAGGCGACCGCCGGACAGACCCTTACCGACGTAGTCGTTGGCATCACCCTCAAGCTCCAGGGTAACACCAGGGGCGAGGAAAGCACCGAAGGACTGACCAGCAGAACCCTTGATGTTGGCGTGGATGGTGTCTTGGGGCAGACCAGCCTCGCCGTAACGGCGACTGATCTGGTAGGAAAGGGTGGCACCAAGACCACGGTCAGTGTTGACAACATCGCACTCGATGCGGCAGGGGAGACCCTTCTCCAGGGCAAGCTCAGACTCGAAGATCAACTTGTTGTCGAGACGAGTGTGCAGCTTGTGGTCTTGCTTGCGGACGTTGTAGGTAGCAACACCCGGGCGGAGAGAGTGAGCAGGAGTCAGGATCAGGGAGAGATCAATGCGCTCCTGCTTGAGGTTGCGAAGATCATCGCGAACCTTGAGCAGCTCAGCACGACCAACCATCTCATTAACAGTACGAACACCAAGCCTGGCCATGATGGCACGCATCTCGTTGGCGACATAGTAAAAGAAGTTGATCACGTGCTCCGGGGAACCCTTGAACTTCTTCCGGAGCTCCGGGTCCTGGGTCGCGATACCGACTGGGCAGGTATTGAGATGACACTCTATAAAAATGGTTAATATTAATCTCCGGCCAAGCACAAGGCTGGAAAGACGTTTAGAAAACGATGATTCTGGACTAACTTCTCATCATAATACAGCCAAGGGCAATCAAAGGCGTTGTGGCAAAGCCAAATTCTTCAGCACCCAGTAGACAGGCCATAGCCAGGTCCCGTCCGGTACGGATTTGACCATCAGTCTGGACGACAACACGACCACGGAGATCGTTCAGAACAAGAGTCTGATGGGTCTCGGCAAGACCAAGCTCCCACGGAAGACCAGCATACTTGATACCAGTCCAGCGCGAGGCACCAGTACCACCATCATGACCCGAGATCAAGATGTGATCAGCCTTGGCCTTGGCGACACCAGAGGCGACGATACCGACACCAACCTCGGAGACGAGCTTGACGGAGACACGGGCGCGAGGGTTAGAGCACTTGAGATCGTAGATAAGTTGCTTCAAGTCCTCGATGGAGTAAATGTCGTGGTGGGGAGGGGGCGAGATAAGACCGACACCGGGGGTGGAGTGACGGGTACGAGCGATAGGCCCGACGACCTTGTGGCCGGGCAATTCACCACCTTCACCGGGCTTGGCACCCTGAGCCATCTTGATCTGCAGCTCATCGGCATCGGCCAGGTAGTGAGAGGTAACACCGAAACGGCCAGAGGCAATCTGCTTAATGGCAGAGCGCATCGTGTCACCGTTCTCCATGCGCTTGCTGCGCTCGGGATCCTCACCACCTTCACCAGTGTTAGATTTACCACCGAGGCGGTTCATGGCCACGGCCAGAGTGGAGTGGGACTCCATGGAGATGGAACCGTAGGACATGGCACCGGTGACGAAGCGGCGGACAATCTCGGTCCAGGGCTCGACCTGGTCGATAGGGATGGGAGTACGCTGCTCAAAGTCAAACTCGAGCATACCACGCAGGGTACAGTTCTTGATCTGCTCGTGCTCAGCCTTGGCGTAGGCCTCGTAGGACTTGTCGTTCTTGGTGCGAACGGCATCCTGGATGTTGGCAATGCTGACGGGGTCGTTGATGTGGGCCTCACCACCATCACGCCAATGGTACTCACCAGTCTCGGCCAGACCGGGGATCTCGACGATATCGCGGGAGGGGTAACCGCGCTCGTGGAAGGCAAAGGCATCCTGGGCAATCAGGTCGAAGGTAATACCACGGATACGGCTGGCAGTACCGGCGAAGCAGCGGTCGATAACGCTGTCATCAATACCGAGGGCCTCGAAAATCTGCGCACCCTTATAGGATTGCAGAGTGGAGATACCCATCTTACTCATGACCTTGAGAATACCGCCGTCACAAGAAGCCTTGTAGTTCTCAATGACCTTATCATCGCTGAGATCCTTGCGGATCAGCTTCTCACGGTTCATCTTGAGCAGACACTCCAGGGCGAGGTAAGGGTTGATGGCATCTGCACCATAGCCGAGGAGAACACAGTGGTGGTGAACCTCACGAGCCTCGGCAGTCTCAACAACCAGAGCAGCAAGAGAACGCCACTTGTTGCGAACCAGGTGGTGGTGAACGAGACCAGTGGCCAGCAGAGCAGAGACGGGAACACGGTCAGCAGAGGTGGCACGGTCGGAAAGGACAATGACCTTGTCGCCGTTCGCGATAGCCTCGGTGGTGGCATCACAGATGGCATCCAGAGCGTCGATGTAGCCGGCAGTACCCTTCTTCTTCTCGAAGGTGATGTCAATAGTGCGGACAGACCAGTCGCTGTGGGCCTTGTTAATGTGCTTGATAGCATTGAACTCGGGAATGCTCAGAATGGGGGACTTGAGGAGCAGACGGTGGCACTGGGTGGGATCCATCTCGAGAAGGTTGCCCTGAGGACCGACATAGCACTCCAGAGACATAACGACGGCCTCACGGATGGGATCAATAGGAGGATTGGTGACCTGGGCGAACAGCTGGCGGAAGTACTCGTAGAGCAGGCGAGGCGCTTGGGCAATACAGGCAAGAGGAGCATCGTTACCCATGGATCCGAGAGCCTCCTTAGAGTCAGCACCCATGGGACCGAGTAGGAGACTGACCTGCTCGAAGGAGTAACCAAAGGCACGCAGACGGGGATCATTTTGAACCGACTCGTCGTCAAGCTTGAAGGAAAGATCAACGTTGTTCTCAAGCAGGGTCTTGTTGATCGCGGGTAGCTTCAGAAGCTCCTTGTCCAGCCAGCCGGCAAAGTCTTGACGCTTGGCGACAGTCTGCTTCAATTCGGCATCATCAATGATGCGACCAGCGACGGTATCGACTAGCAGCATCTTTCCGGGCTGCAGACGGCCCTTCTGAACCACACGCTCGGGGTCAATGTCAATAGCACCGACCTCCGAGGCGCAGACAATGCGGTCGTCATCCATCACGTAGAAACGGCACGGACGCAGACCGTTACGGTCCAGGTTAGCACCGCAGTACCGACCGTCGGAGAAGGTAAACAGAGCGGGACCATCCCAGGGCTCCATTTGACAGGCAGCCCACTCGTAGAAAGCGGCCTTGGAAGGATCCATCGCGGGGTTATCCTGCCAGGCCTCGGGAATCATGATCATGACCGCCTCGGGCAGAGACAGCACGCCGTTGATCATGAGCAGCTCAAGCACGTTATCGAAAGCAGCCGAGTCGGAACCGCCTTCTTCGACAATTGGGTAGAGCTGGTCGAGCTCGTCACCAAAGACCTCCGACCGGAGGACACCCTCACGGGCACGCATCCAGTTCTTGTTTCCTCGCAATGTGTTGATTTCACCATTGTGAGCGGCCCACCGCAGAGGCTGCGCGCGGTCCCAGGAGGGGAATGTGTTGGTGGAGAAACGGGAGTGGACGAGAGCAAAGTGACCCTCGTAGTCGACGTTGACCAGATCGTGGTAGTATGTGTAGACCTGTACGGGAGAGAGCTGACCCTTGTAGACAATGTTTCGATTGCTCAGGGAGCACAGGTAGAACCAGTTACCAAGGCCAATAACGTGAGTGGCGCGCTTGCGCAGGACAAAGAGTTGCAGCTCGAAAGTCCGCTCATCGAATTCCTTGACGTCAGTGATTTCAGGCTTGTTGCCCTCGCCGTAGGCAGACTTGAGCACTACGAAGGGCTGCAGGATAATAGGCTCACGAGACAGAGCGGCTGGGCCCAGAATCGTTGAGTCGCGAGGCACCTCACGCCAGCCCAGGACGCGCAGACCCAAAGACGTCGCCAATTCCTCGAAGCTGGCCTTGGACTGTTGAAGCGCAACCTCATCGGGCTTGAAGAACAAGTTACCGACCGCATATTGGCCCAAAGGAGGCAGCTCCACGCCAACCTCACGGGCGAAGTTCTTGACAAAGAACTTGTGGGGGATACTGGTCATCACACCAGCACCGTCACCGTCTCGCGCATCCGAGCCAACGGCTCCACGGTGGGTCATGTTGCACAGTAGATTGCGAGCTAAGCGGGCATCGACGTCAGCGCAAAAGTTCCTTGGTAAAAATAAGCCAAAAAAAAAAGCAATTTCGTAGAAATCGCAAAACAGGTCCTCCGCTGGGTTCAAAAACTTACCATCGCTCACAATCTTGTGACTAGGCTTGCCCTTAATGTGGCTAGAGATCCCCCCATAGATGTTAGTCTAAAAAGATCAATGGCTCGTCCGGGATATTGGAAGGACACTCACGCAGCGAAACCGACACCACAGGCATCTTTCTCGTATTCGGGGTCATAGAGACCCTGCTTCTCGGGCAGAGCATTGGCCCAGCCGAAGCCGGCCTTCGGCTGGTACTCCGAATACTCCTGGGGAGCCTGCTCTTCGCTTAGATCTTTGCCATAGATATCCTCCAAAGTAAGACCCATTCTTCCGCCGGGAGCCGACAGAGAATGGAAAGACACAGGGTTGAGAGGGAGTTTTGGGAGATTTTGTTAGAATTCCTCGAGAGGAGGGGGGAATCTCCGGAGTTTTGAGGCGGGTCGGATCGATAGGCGTTGGTCGATGTCGTCACGGGAGGGGTGGGCAGCGCGGGTGGAGGGGAGAGAGAGAATATAGTTGCGAATGGTGAACCCAGCGTCTGCACAGGGATTCAGGTTGAAAGATGAAGGAGGGGCAAAGAAAGAAGAGAGAGAAAGATTGGAAAGGAGGGGTGGAATAAAAAAAAAGATGGGCAGTGATTACGGCAGCGCAGAGCAGCAGGCAGGTCCGGGGATTGCAGGCTGCTGCTCCGATGGACCCCAAGAGAGGAAACGGGAAAATTACGGGCTGTGGGGTTGGCGTGGCAAATGCATATTCGATTGGAGTTTATTGCTTGCTTTCTATTTGTTCAAGCCGATTGTACAGAAGCCATTGAGAGAAACGATTCGATACCAGCATGAAGTCTGGACTCTCGTACTATGAATAGGAACACAATTACTATGATAGTTGACAGTAACTTATAGAGAATTGTCAATTGCTTTGTTTCTTACGGTCAATACGACGATTCCCCGGACTCAAACCCGTCTCTGATGGACGAAAGCGTCCGTACAAGGGAGGGGGGAGGGAAAGGAAGAGCGGAACATTCCATATGGAGGGAGCTCAGCAATTAATGGGTCGAGTAATGATAATCATTATGATTACGGCAGGCAAATCCTCAAAGATAAGACGATGAGGACCAATCAGCGTCAAGGCTTTACAACCGCGGAGCCAGAACGATTAGCTTTCTCCTACGTCAAGATCCTCGGGTGGAGCTGATGGAAATATACAACCACTCCGTTCTGGGGTGTATGGTATCGTATTGATACCTTACCTTTTACTTGTCCAATTCAGGTGTCGACTCTCTGCACGCCTATGATGAAGCATAGTTCTCGGAATGCATAGCTAATTATCATAACTTACTTGATACGGCTGACTACTGTTCAAGTCCCTTTTTTTTTTCCATAGCATCCTATCGACTCCAACCTCTACTTCCAGAGCCTCCGATGATTCCCCCCTTGACCAGTTCGGCTGGTGGGTCCACGGAAATTCCGACGCCCCCATTGGCCTACCGACGCAAACAGGCAGGACACGATAATCACAGCCAAACCGTCTATCCTCGTGGAGTTTTCGTCCCGAAATTGGTCCCTCCATAGTGCCCCCCTCGTTTGATAAATATCGTGTATTTCAACACTCGGTAATTCAATTTTGTGCTTTATTAGGCAGCTCGAAGCTGACTCCCTTTCATACCATCTATACATACTACCATACATAGTAACGTACATTTCACCCTCATTGCGGACCCGAGGTGCCGGGCGATTGGTGGGGCCATGGGCAAGGATGCAGTGCTTAATCCAATCCATCGCCCCTAATTTCCGAGCCGTTGGTTTGCTCTCGGATAATCTGCAGTCCTGCGTACAGACGTATACAGGTTTTTGTTTGCGGAGAGTGTACCGCATACATGGGAGGCTTGGAGTGCATATGCATTCCCACCAGGACAGGTAGTTGCATGTATATACCTTGGTAAATAATAAATGAAAATCTTATGGACTTGGCAGGCACGGGTTGAAGAAGTGCCAAGAAGAGACGAAAACTGTACAGTACAGCAAACCGGGCGACGTATCCTCAATTTTTGAGCCTAGGTAACTCGAAGCCTCGACTATTTACTACTTCAAATTGCAACCATGGACCAGTCCTCGGTTCCCCTCCCAAGCTCAGCATGTTTATTTCCGTATCCCAGTACGGCGCACTTCTTTACCTTAAAACACTGTCTCCACTTTTTCAACGTGCACCGACTTGATCAAAGCCACATCTCCAATACAGTCTCAACCCGTACATGGTATTTGTTCTATCACTCTCCTCTCCTCCCCGCCCCCCTCTCCATTCTCCGCGCATCAAAAGCACAGCTTCAGACAGAAGTACCTCCAACCATTCCGACAACGGCCAAGCAGCCCGCCTGGGATCTTCCTCTTTTCGATTCCTCTCTCCAAACATCAACCCCTCCAATAATACAGTAGTCCATCTTCCCCCCCCCTGTGAAAACCCAGTCATCAGCCCTCTATTGACACTCCCGAGTTCACCCCCAAATGATTCCCTCCCAATCCCGACTCGCAACTCCCCCCGATTTCGGGGTTGCCCAGCCGTCCCCCGGCATGCCAGCCCTGCAACCGGATTGGCCCTGACCAGTTTCCAGTTTCCCCCCAGCTCATACTTTAAGGTCATTGAAACTGCTTATCGCGGCTTGGGTTTAAATTACCTATACTCTGACTCGTCCGTTCTTCTTTTCTTTTGCTTATGCCTTGCACCCCGGGTTGAAGGGTTGAACTCTTGGGAGGAGGGGGGGTTTATCCATTTTGCCCCGGATCATCGACCCTCCCTCCACCATCCATGGCCCATAGCCCCTCCTTGCTACTTGTTTTTTTTTCCTTATTCCCCAGACTCAACATGTTCCACGTCCGGTGGGACAAAAAATGGTTCGAAGACCGAGAGGAGACGGTTTACTATCATCTCTTAGCACAGTGGCTATGCACGTGTCTTGATTGGTCCGAGAAAAGTTTGGCTCAGGCTTGCATACATCTTTCTGAATATACTTCCTGTAAATGAAGTGCAAGAAAACGACAAATTAGTATGAGTATAGATACATAGATACATGAACCTAACTCGCTTTAGTACAGTAGTGCCACCACAGTGTAGTGTGCCTACAATCCGTATTCGCCCCCTCATCCTCGGACTTAAGCATAAGCATTCAGCCGGAGGAATGCCCTCCGGCTCTGACACGTGAAGCGGGATGGCCCTGATAAGCTCGTGGATGGACGTGCACAAACCTTTAGGAAATCGGAATACATAAACACATTTCTCAGTCCATTTAGATCGTTGTCCAGCGCCGAGTAATTCCTTTAGTGCCACGGGGCAGCCCTCTTTGTTTTGGACCTTTCCTTCCCTCCGCGCTAGTTCGTCGGAAAACTGTCTACTTCTCCTATCCAAGCGGGCATCCATCTCATCCACCCGCTTTTGCCCTATGGACGTTTATCGGCCGGGACGAATTGGAGTGCGGAGTCTTGGTTTTTGCTAACGATGGACTTTTTATCCTCTTTTTGCCTAGCCATTGACTCATATCCGACTCGGGTCTCTTCAATCTTGCCTCTGGGTCGACAGACAGACAAAAGATCAGTCCATACACAGCATCCACGAACAGATTAAATCAAACGACGCATCTCCGATCCACCGTCGCCACCAACTCGGTTCTACCGAAGCGAGTATTGATCGTGTGCCCATCAATCTTGGCCCTGCATGCCCCTGATCTGTCTGCACTGCACAAGTACCACCAACTATGTACGGAGTACATACTAACACTAGGAGAGTCCATCCATATTTACAGATCTACTTGACTCCGCCGCGCCCGAGATCCACCCGAATGGGGTATCACATGATCCCCGCTTCTCTGGGCCCAATCAAACGGGAGGTGAACATAAGACGATGGGTGCGTGTGCGTCGGGGGGTGGACACTCTGGCTTCACACACTTCGTCAGGTCTGCAATGCAGTCCTACCCGGATTTACCCGATGGGTTCAGTCCGCTTTGGGTTCACCGACGTGCGGGCGAGTCGACGGGGCGGAGCGCTGCCTGCATCGGGTGTTTTCGGGTCGGGGCTCTAGGCGCTGGTCTGGGAAGACGACAGTACAGGACAGTAACAGGACCTGGGCAAATCGAACGGAAGTACCTCGGAGATCTTGGGAGACGGTAAGTGAGGGACGAGCCTGCGGCCGAATATCGGGCGGTGCTGTTGTCGTATGTCTTTTTCTTACACCCTGGTATCCGTTCGTATTTCACTGTATATGCGCCCAGCCATCGAGCGCGAACTTCGGTCCTGGGCATAACGAGTACAGCGGCTGAAACAGAGAGGGCCTGGCCAAAGAATTTAGTAGGTACTACTTACGGACATCTAGCATTTGTAGACGCATGATGTGTCCCATTCTCAATGTCGCAGACTGTTCTTTGAAGGGTTTAGAGTTGATATATACCTTTCGAGTTACTGCATCGCAGTTTCACGTCACAGCACACTGATACATATGTAGAGGTTATCAAATATAGTGGACTAGAGATATTCTCACGCTACTTGGTAGGTTCAGGAATTTAATTGTGCCTCCTTGGTGCTCACTGCGTTTCAGAGATTGACTTGCACAGTCGCTGAGATTGTGCAGTCAAGTGATCATTGTAATGCAAGGAAATCTGCTACATCTTCATCTACGCTTAGAACAGCTCAACTTTGCAAATATCATAGATTGATTTAGTCTATACAGTACCACAACCTTCTCACATCTTCTTCCTAAGTCTCTTCCTTTTTCACTTCAATCGCCTCTGACAGGCTATCAGTTCAAGGAGGGCTGTACGTCGTTGAGGTTTCAAGGCTTCCAATTTCTCGTGAACAACGGCTTTTGACGAGATTTCTTGGTCGAATGCGTGAAAAGCCTCATGACTGTCCTGACCGAAGTTCTGGATCTTTACATTTGAGGCATAGTGTGGATGTAGTGTGAAATGTGAATTTCCCGTATTATATATATCGCATCAAGCTGAACAGTCTCAGAGCGGGGCACCCTTAGTGGGCGATTGATTGTTGATATGTTCCGGAAAGAGCCGTCTGCAAGGCGTTTCCCAAATTCAGAGACAACGACACATCCACTGGTTTTGTCACTGCTTATGACACCATCACCGAGTCGAATATCGTTGTCTTCATTTGGGGTCCCGTCACTGATTCCTACAAGCAGGCCGATTCAAATCTAAGGAAGTGTGGAGGCCATATCTTTTGCGACAATTGCGGCGTATACAACGCCAATCTGATTTTAACGCAAATAGGCGTCGAACAGTCTGAATTTCCTCGTTCTTCCACAAAGATACGCAGTTTGATCTGCTTCTGCTGCGGGAGTTTGTGAGGCTGCATGTTCCTCGTCTAGCTTCCCTTTTTGACTTGAGGTATCAAGCAAAGTTATCAGGGCATTTCGATACAGCGACAGAATCTTAGTTCAACTTGCGCATGAATCTATCATAACAACATGACACTAATCACAGAATTAAGTGGGTTGTCTGTTTGATGCTTGGGTTTTAAAAAAGCTCAGACTGAACGATATGCTATTGATCATTTCAGAGGGGAGAAATCGACAGGCTTCCAGAGTATCGGAATATTGTACAGTTCCCATACCAAACGAGAGGGATATTATATACACAGAAGAAACACACATGGTGGGTCCCCCTTAGTCTCATAGTAGAAAAAACAAGCTGAGGCTGATTATGAGGAAGCACTTTGTTTCAATTCCTCCTCGGCCTTCATCTCCTTCTCGAGGGCCGCGAAATCACCCTTGAAGGAATCCTGCGCGGGCTCCAACCGGACATCCCAGACATCCTCGCTACTGGGCCCAGTCTTGTATTTGATAGCCTTCTTCTGATTATGCGCGCGAATGGCTTTCCTTCGCAAGTCATCCGACCACCCGCGGGTCTTCATGCATAGCCAAAAATTATCCCAATGTTCGCTGCAGGACCGTAATTCTCCGTAGCGATAGACATTAACGAATTGACCGCCAAAAGACTGACAGAAGAAAGCGTAATCGAAAGTTGTTCGGCAGGACATGCTGTCTGCGTAGAGGGATTCTGGGGCGATGGAGGAGGCGGGCTGTGCTAGGGGTGCGCCGGTGTCGGGATTTGCTGGCGCAGTTGTCGAGCCATTGAAGGCTTCCGGACCTTGTCTTTGGTTACCGGAGAGCTCGGCATCTGCTTGTTGAAGCTCTGCGAGAATTTGCTTGAATTCAAGGTCGGCTTGTTCGTCCGGAGACATTTGTTTGGGCGGTGATGCGATCTGAGGCCTTGATTCGGGGACACTTGTTGTCGCAGAGGGCACCTCATTTGGTGTGTCCTTCTGGGAACTTGAATTCCACAGCCAGCCCATCTTGAAGTTTGGTTATTGTGAGAAATAGCTTGATCGCAAAGACGGCGACGGAACTAAGGCGCGGTTTTCGAGTGATAATTAGAAATGTCACGTGCCTTACCGATAACGATCGACAAGCATTATCGATAAGAGCGTCGTTCGACGTCATTCACCCGCGATCCAACGAAACCCTGATCTTCAACTCCTGTGCCTGGCCAGATGTGCCATTATTGAGATGAGGCCTGCAATTATTGCGAGAGCCTATCCGGCTGCAAGGGCTTTACAATGGAGCCCTGCCGGCCGGTTCTACCATCCTTCTAGCTCGTTATCGAGAGCTGCTCTACTTGGACGAATCTCACCAGCCTGCATACGTTCATTGTCATCCATACGGTCAGGGCATATTAAGCTAGATCAAAATGAAGGCATTCTCTACGTGAACAGTAAGCCTTAATACTTCATGGACAAATGATACGCTCCTTTTCCTGATCAGTTTCCAGATATCTTCCCGCAACGCTTACAATGGTTGCTGCGGGGTCCCCTAAGCAACATCCAGCCTCTCGAGGGTATCTTGAGAAGAATCAACAATCCTGGCATTGCCGCATCAGATCCAATAACCATCGCACAACGTGCTTTGCCAACTGGTCTCGGTCTGGAAATCAAAGAAGTGATACCGCGATACAAAGAAGGAGGCGCATTCATCAAATACGCCCGGAAGCCTGATATGAACGATGAAGACATCCGAGCAGCGGTGCAAGATCATCTGAGCAAGAATCCGATAAAGCCATGGTACAATCCATTTCAGACCGCGGAAGTTGACCTGGTACAAGGAAGACCTTGGATCGAAGACTTGGCAAGAATCCCCAGCCAATCCGTGAAAGTCGAATTCTTGCCAGACTCTACAGAGGGCCGGGCTGTTGAATTGACACAGGAAGCTCTATACACCCTGTTCCGGCCCTTTGGAAAGCTACTGGATATCCAATCACAACCGAGTGATTCCAAGGTTGAGCCGAGATATGCCACACTGCGATTCAGCCGACCCCGATTCGCGGTGATGGCAAGAAATTGCATGCACGGATATGTGGTCGGAGAAGCAGAAGGAGGAGGCAAGGCTGGTACCCGCTTCAAGATCAACTACGAGCGCAAGATCAAGCTGTCTATGATCAAAGATTGGATTGTCAACCACCCTCGTATCGTGATCCCTGCTATAGCAGCCTTGGTGGCGGCCATCACAGTCATCATTTTCGATCCTGTCCGCACGTTCTTCATCAAGATCAAGGTCAAATCTTCGCTTCATACTGACGACAATCCAGTCATTCAGTGGGTTCGCAGACAAGTCAGCAAAGCCAATAGGATGTACTTTGGCAGCCGCCGAACGGACCCACGGGGTCTGGCCGCTATCTGGGAAGATCGTCAAAATGATATCTCCCAGCTGCGAGCGTGGCTTACCGAGACTGTGGAAACTTTCATCGTCATACATGGACCACGTGGCTCTGGAAAGCGAGAATTGGTTTTGGAACAAGCACTGAAAGAGCACAAATACAAGGTCGTCATTGATTGCAAGCAGCTACAGGATGCTCGGGGTGACACTGCCAAGATCTCTCGAGCTGCAGCCCAAGTTGGCTACCGACCCATCTTCTCCTGGATGAACAGCATCAGCAGTTTCATAGACCTGGCTGCACAAGGAATGATTGGTACCAAGGCCGGGTTCAGCGAGACCTTGGATGCACAGCTCAGCAAGATCTGGCAGAACACGGCTGTCGCTATGAAGCGGGTAGCGCTTGAGGGTCGAACCAAGCAAGACAAGGATGCAAACTTGAGCGACGATGAATACCTCGAGGCACATCCCGAGAAAAGACCCGTCGTGGTCATTGACAATTTTGTGTATGACTCGGAGGGTGATATTGTTCTTGACAAGCTCACCGAGTGGGCGGCCGGCTTGACGACAGCGAACATTGCCCATGTCATCTTCCTCACCACAGACTCATCGTTCTCGAAGCCGCTGAGCAAGGCCCTTCCGAATCAAGTCTTCCGCACCATTGGTCTGGGTGACTGTTCCCTTGAGGTGGGTCGTCGCTTTGTGATGAGCCACCTCGATACGGAAGCAGATGGCGGTGCCGATGGTCACAAAGAAAAGCCGTCACGGAATCTGGCTGGGTTGGACGACTGTATCAAGGTACTGGGTGGTCGTATTACCGACCTTGAATTCATGGCACATCGAATCGAGGCTGGAGAAACTCCTCAAGGTATGACAATTATTCCCAGGCCCACTCACAAACGGTTACTAACTTGTTGAACAGCTGCGGTGGATCGTATCGTCGATCAGTCGGCTTCCGAAATTATGAAAATCTTCATTCTGGGGACAGATACCGTCACACCTCAATGGACTCGTGAACAAGCCTGGCACTTGATTAAATCGCTTGCCCACGCTAAGGACGGTGCCCTTCTCTACAACAAGGTCCTACTCTCGGACCTGTTCAAAGACAACGGCGAGGCTACTCTCCGAGCCTTGGAGCAAGCCGAACTCATCTCCGTTGGTTCTGTCAAGGGCTTCCCGCGGTGGATCAAACCCGGCAAGCCCGTCTACCAAGCTGCCTTCCAGCGACTCATTGAGAACAAGACACTCGAGGGCCGCCTTGATCTTATGATTCTCGGACAATTAATTGGCCAGGAGAACAAGAGCATCAGCAAATACGAGGACGAGCTTCAAGTGCTGGGATCACTGCCGAAGCATCCTCGGGAGTTGACGTCTCGTATTGAATGGCTTCTACGCAAGATCCAGGGTTCGCAGTCTAAAATTCTCAAGTACGAGCATGATAGTGCAGCTCTGACCAAGATGTTGCAAAGCGAGAAATAGGCAGTTGCTTCGCTCGGTTTGGTGCTCACGAGACTGTGCAAGTTACTTGTATGTTCAAGGTCGATCTGTTATGTACATTGATGCATCTCCTATCAAATTTTCTTTCGAAATAGGGGTTCTTTTACGCTCTACCACTCTCTCGGCATTCTCGCTTGGCTTAGTTTACCTACGTATTGATTAGCAAGCAAGTAGCCTTTGTACCATAACTGAATTTTAAATGTTTCCAGTGCGACTCTCAAGGCATCCAAATTATACAACATCGGATGCTCCTTTATTACCAAACTATTGTCTCATAACTGTACGTGGCTAGAGTGTATGAGAGGACATTTTTCTGGAATGCGTTTCTATCGCCTGTCGAGAACGTTTAAGAGTCGTGGGGTATCAAAAGTGAAAAATAGCATCTGTCCTAATGAGCGACCAACCCCCATTGTCGATGGGAACACAACCACGTGTCACCTCCAGTGGTATCTGGAGAAGATTCGCTGAGTTCCAAGTGATCCATGTACGACGAGAATGTACATCACTATGCCCTTCAAATTGTGGCTCATCGGGCGCAATGCCCGGAACTAAAGTATAGTATCGCCCCTTATCTTTTCACCATATTGATCGGCCATGTCGGATAGTTTCACAAAGTTGATGTGCTAATATGAAGAGTCTGCGCGTTTTCGATGCTACTGGAATTTCACGGCTTTTTGAGATCGTCTGGAACTGAAGCGAGTATCTTATAATCGCTAAAGAAGGTGACCAAGTGGACAAAAGTCGCTGGAAAATGGTGTCAGCATCTCCACTCGTATTTAGAGTTTGCAAAGAGCCGCCAGGACAGGAACTACTTGGTATTCGCTCGTATAGTTATAAACACGACAATCCCGTCTCCCGACCGTGACGCTCTTCCAGATCTATCATCTCCACAGCGTCCTCCACGGCCACCGAAAGAGGCCAAAACTTTTGAAATGGGGACCTCGCAGTTGACACTCCCAACCAGCCCTGAGTTTAGCTCAAGGGAGCGTATTGCAGTGCGTCATCTTTCTCTTTCACTCTCCAATATTCAAGCGAAGATAGAGCCTTCTAATTTAATTTAGAACCATATTGAGCTGATGCGAAGGTTCAAATGCATTTTGGACGATGCCGAGCAACCTAGCAGGCCCACGCAGGCATGCCCGCCCCCTCCGCCTCGTATTTTAGGTCAAAAAGACGAGGCCAAATGGAATGTGCAATGCCTGCTTATGAGCGCTGAGATCCGGTATTCGATGTACCTTCGAATTTTAGCAAGATGGATTACGTCTCGTGATTTTCAATCATCTAGGGATGAGTGGCCACTCCCACCATGGTGTGACAATCCTTTTCTTCGTGGTTGCCTCGCTTCGAGGAGACATGGGAGTCATGCACTAACATGTTTTGGCAGGGACGTTGCTATTATATTATATGCTCATCTTCTGTCACCGTTCAATTTCCAGAGAGACATTGAATCGCATTTCCCAAGTCTTTGGAGAGCAGAGATCGAATTTCCTCTCGCAGGGATGCTCTCTACCAATACAGATGAAGCCAGTAAACGTATGTGGCAAAAAGGATATCCCGATACTCCTTATCAGATTGTCGACTTCACTCCTGCTGGGGAACTCATGTACGTCACTGAGAATGGCATGGATATCCACGGCTATAAATGTCGCTCGACGGACTGCGCGGGGAAAGGAGCATATGTCATCCCCATGACCGAATGGCCTCAATTCCGGGTTGGCCGCGCCGAATTTGTCTGTCCGGGCTGTAAGACGAGGACCAGACCCACCAAGGCCACCCCTGTGCTTGAACTCTGCCGTCGTGCCTTCGGATTCTCCATCTTCGACTTGTGGGACAGCCCTCAACGACAGTTCGGTAAACAAGGATTTGTGGATCGGATTTTAGCCTTGACCCAGACTCAAAGCCAGTTGCCAGACCATGTCTTCCGCTATCTTAAATTCTTACAGCTCATGAAAGAAAACAAATCTGCCACTCTTGTCCCAACGCTCGACATCGATCTTCTTTGGCATACACACCAGCTCTCGCCGGTCGCATACGAAAAGTACTGCAACACCCACGTAGGCCGACGAATTAACCACGTCGATACCATCCACGCAACGAGGCGCTCTCCAAGGGAGGACGATACGGCAAGCCTTTGGGCGATGCGATATGGCGAGTCGTACTTTGACCCGCAAAACACGGTCAAGACTGCCGAGATCGAAAAACGCAAAGCCGCGTATCAAAAGGACTTGGAGGGCATAGGAACTAAGCTGGCCGCGTACGACGACGATCGCAAACATCTAAAGACGGCACTAGATGAGGTAAATGATCGTCTAGAAACTAAGCTCACTGCTTATCGCGAAGCGCAAGACGCGGCCACGGCGCTGAGCACGAAGTTGGCGGGTATACAGACGTCTATAGAGTCTATCAAGCCAACACTGCGGCTGCTGACGCTACGTTACTACCGTCAGCCCCGAAGGCAGCATCTTAAGGAGCTGCAGAAAGAGCTCACGTTGTTAACTGAGCAGCGCTTATATAGGGCGCGCGAGGTGGACAGTCGCTACCAGGAGTATAGCTTTGTGTACCGAAAGCAAGGTCAGAAATTACGCTTATGGGAGGAGGCACAGAGGGACAGGCGGCGCCTAGAGCAGCGGCTTACGCTTGAGGTGGCAAAGTCGAAAGCGGAGATCTGGCATTTCAATGTCAGCAGAGGAGAGCAACAGCATCAGGAGGACCGGTACAATGGGTCGTGGTACTCTATTGTGCCGTCAGAGGCGCAACTCGATGTGCATCCCATCCTGGGTAACGGGGAAGACAGTAATCTCAACTCCCACACGCACAGATACATGGGGTATTCTGGGGGCGGCGGATGTGGTGAAGGAAGTGGTACTGCTGGAGGGTGCGCTGGAGGATGTGGAGGAGGAAGTGGTACTGGAGGAGGATGCGGAGGAGGATGCGGAGGAGGATGCGGAGGAGGATGCGGAGGAGGATGCGGAGGAGGATGCGGAGGAGGATGCGGAGGAGGATGCGGAGGAGGATGCGGAGGAGGATGCGGAGGAGGATGCGGAGGAGGATGCGGAGGAGGATGCGGAGGAGGATGCGGAGGAGGATGCGGAGGAGGATGCGGAGGAGGATGCGGAGGAGGATGCGGAGGAGGATGCGGAGGAGGATGCGGAGGAGGATGCGGAGGAGGATGCGGAGGAGGATGCGGAGGAGGATGCGGAGGAGGATGCGGAGGAGGATGCGGAGGAGGATGCGGAGGAGGATGCGGAGGAGGATGCGGAGGAGGATGCGGAGGAGGATGCGGAGGAGGATGCGGAGGAGGATGCGGAGGAGGATGCGGAGGAGGATGCGGAGGAGGATGCGGAGGAGGATGCGGAGGAGGATGCGGAGGAGGATGCGGAGGAGGATGCGGAGGAGGATGCGGAGGAGGATGCGGAGGAGGATGCGGAGGAGGATGCGGAGGAGGATGCGGAGGAGGATGCGGAGGAGGATGCGGAGGAGGATGCGGAGGAGGATGCGGAGGAGGATGCGGAGGAGGATGCGGAGGAGGATGCGGAGGAGGATGCGGAGGAGGATGCGGAGGAGGATGCGGAGGAGGATGCGGAGGAGGATGCGGAGGAGGATGCGGAGGAGGATGCGGAGGAGGATGCGGAGGAGGATGCGGAGGGGGATGCGGAGGGGGATGTGGTGGTGGTTAAGGATTGCGTGAGAATCTTGTTCAATTAATAGTGGCATCTCATATCTTGAATCTTATATGATTTGTTTGGTTGTTGCACTTTCGGAAAGTGGAAAGCCTACAACACCTTTATCATGAAACTGTACAGACACCATGGCTTTCATTAATGAATTTTATTAGGTCGAGGTAGTATAGATCATTCGAACCGGAAGATTAGGTATCTTTGATACTAGTTACACCACAACACTAGGCAATGATAGACACTGCGCTAAGGATATCTCTTCTTAACGCTGTTGAGGCTTGGTCCATTTTCCAGTAGTAATGAGCAAAAAGACTACAGTGAAGACATTGAAGATTTTACGCTCTGGAAACTGTCGGACGTAATCATGACGGTGAATCAATTTCCTGCCAATTTTATACACCATGATGAAAAGCACACTTTTTACCTCGGATTTTCAGGTGACGCATGCCTGCCTACCTATGGCTATACTGGTGTTGGTGAGCTCTGAGAAAGTTAAGCTGGATTACGTCCAAGCTTATGAAGCGTTCCAACATTATAGCAGCACCCATTTCAAGGCAGAATGCTAATCCGAAATAGCCGATCAACTTTGGAACAGAGCAAACGAAGGAACAGATCATAAAAAGACAAAATCAATGGGTCGAGAATCATCTGCTGCAATACTTAGCCTCGTCGTGCGCACAAAGCAGCGTAATGTAGCTCCGTCTCACACTATATGATAGCAAGTGGAACCCGTCGAAGAACATCCCCTAGCACTGGACTTGTCCATTAGCAAGGGACCAGACGGGCCCAGAAACAGCATCGAAATCGGGGACGGTATTGAGATTCATATCTTTGAAGGCTTGAGGAACGAGGCCTCCCATGTGTGGGTTGTTGCCGTTGGCAGTAATCTCCGCGGCATTGATATTCTTGTTGTTAGAGCTTTTCAAGTCAAACTGCAGCGTCACACCCGTGGGAAGGTTGAAATTGGAGTAGAGTGTGCATGTACGGTGGCCACGCTTCACAGATTCAGGGGTGGAGAATTTGTAGACGTAGTTCGCACAGGTGTCTGGCCGGTTCAAGCATTCCTGGATACAGTCGCATTCTGTCCGAACGTGCGGGAAGTCTATGTCGACTTCGGTCACGACTCCTGTGACATCAAACCCACGGGTATAGCGGATACAGCCTTTGTCTTGGGTCTTTAGCCCTGGGCAAATGAGACGATGTTCCGAGCCCGAGTCATCGCGATGGTCGCCGCGATGGTCGCGATCAGGGACGGGGTTCGCACCGACACGGAGGGCAAGAAGGAAAGTAAAGAGAGGATAGGGAAGGTGCATCGTGTCCGATAGTGGACAAGTAGTAAGTAGGCTGTCAGGGTAGGATCGGAAGAGGAGATTCGTTAACAAAGTAGTTAACAGAGCGATAGCTTGAAGGCATTAAACCAAGGGCAATAAAAGTACTGCTATTGCCGCTAGGGTTGTTCTTATAGCCCAACACACAACGACCCCCCGACGCAGAATTTACCTCTATGCCTCGAAAGTGAAACAGAATAAGAACTCATTGGCTACAAATAAATTCGCGCCCCAAAGGATGCGTCAGTATATATCTTGTGATAGTCTGGAAACAGAAAATGCATGAAAGCTTCGCTGGTGCTTAATTTAGGCCGTCAACCTTATCCCGAAGTTTTAGTCGCTGGGTGCAGTGTTTTACTCAAGTCATGATATAGCTAAACAGTCTGGGGCCCTCTAGAGCTCTGACCACACCACCTATTCCGACAAATGTGCTCCATGTAATCCTTGGTGGCTTTCTTCGGCTCTTCAATTACTAGCTATCGGCTCGCCCCACAGGAGCATGCATCTGCGCACGTGGTTGGAAGAGGCGATGAACCTTGTGGAAATCAAAACATCACGCTTGCCACTGGAACGTAAATTTATGTGGTTGGAGATCCAGACTCTGGGCGGCCGAAATCTTTCCATGTCCAATGGTTCGCATGTTCCCTCGTTTTCGTTTAGAAGCTTAGTTTCTACTATATACCTAATCTGGAACCTGTGGTATTTTCCGAGAGCCATGAAAGGCTACGACCAACCACAACAAGGCTTTAAACAGATCAAAGACTAGCCGCCAAAATTGTTTATTGTTACTATTTTAGGCCAAAAAATTCTACAAAGAGTTCTCAAGAGGAAGATATTGCACGACAGTTTGCATGATATCCAATGGAGATAATCGCCTGAGGCAGTTTTACCATCACCTAGATTACACTCTCAAGTTCATTTTCACCTTGATATCCTTTGCAGGCTGGAAAGTTCCCCACGTTGTCCAATTCTTGGGGACCACCAGGCCACTTTCATCAGCAGAAGTGATATCCCACATCGACACAATACTCGCCGTAAACGCCAGAATAGCTCGTTCAGTGAGACTATTATTCTTAGATCCGTATAGACCATCTGCGAACGGTGCAAGGCTGGCAGCGCTAGCCTGCTTGGTACCCAATACGGGATCTGTCACAATAAACCGGAGAGGATCATACTGATCTGGGTTCGAGAATCGCTGCGGGTCGTTGTGGTAGACGCCGTGAGGCATGATGACCTTTTCACCCTTGCGGAGCTTATATGTACGCGGTTGGGTCGCATCTTCCGCAGACTCGGTGAGTGTCATGTCTGATTCGAGTTTTCTGAAAGAGATGCCTGCAGAGTGCAGGCGAATGGATTCGTAGTAGCATGCCTTGAGGAGCGGGCATGAATGCAGCACTTTTTCAAGATCCATGTCCAGTCTGGGGGGCTCCTCGAATGGGAAGCCCGTCTCTTGGCGGCTTGGTCGAGATGATTTTACGCAGGTGGAGATCTCCTTTCTGATTTCTTTGAGGAGTTCGCTGTCTGCGAAGACGTGGGTGATCGTCCAGAATGTAATCTTGGAAGTGTATTCGATCACATCCCAGAATAGTGATAGATGCCCTGCTGCGCTAGCGCTGGGAGAGAGTTCCAATTTGCGGAAGGTTCTCATGCGTTCCTTCACCAGATCGGATACGTCTTCCAGCTCGCGGAGCTCGATTCCGGGATCGATCCCGTCGTCCCAGGCACTGAATGCCCGGTAGAAGACTGACATGATATGTAGGAGTCGATCGCGTGCGGGGAATCCCGCTGAGATATTCGGGGTAGTAGGCACCCATCGACGCAGGCCGAGAAATAGTGGGACAAAGTTCTTGTCCAACGTCCACAAATCTGTAAGGAAGAGAGGGAAATTCTCCACAAAAGCCTCGCCCATGAGCAATGTGCTTAAATTATGGCCGACAAAGCCCCTAATGAGCTCGAAGAGCCTTGCCTCGGAGGTTGACTGATTTTCCTCGGACGTGGATACGTGTCCATCGCGTTCCCATTGAAATTGGTCAACGGGGCTTCGGCTGAAGCTCACCAAGTTTGGGACGTTGCGCTGCAGCAGTTTGATGATCGCGGTCGATACATCGCTGATGAATGGCTGTCTGCTCATGATTCCAGATACGTCATCACTGACTTCCTGGTGACGGGCTAGGCGCAAGTTGCGGATGAGGCTGCGATCGCCAAACACGTTTTGGAGGGCCTGATCTAGTAGAGGGCCACTGGATGCATCTGGCGAAGAAAGAATAGTTTTCATCATTGACGGTGAGACCACAGTATCGTGAGTTTCACCTCGCAAGTAGACACCAAATACAGACTCGGCCAAAGAGTCTCTGTATATTTCATTAGCACGTAGTACAATCTTCTTTAGTGTGGATGCTGGGCACAAACCGTAATGAGCCAATGAGACCCACATGATCCCAGAGGAATGAAATGCCATGGCCTACCCATGGGAACCAATAAGGTGCCAATCTTGAAGTTCGAGGCTCTGCGGGATCTTGGACACGCTGGCGACTCTGTAGCCCCGAGATAAGGCGGGTTGCGATGCATGAAAAAACGAGAACGGCAAAAGTAGTGGTCCATGTTAATTCCGATAATCCATCTCTTGCCGCTTGAATCAGTCCATGGCCTGAAATGTCGTAGGCCGCCATATTTGCGATCGGCGTACTGCAAGAGGAAAATGGGAAAACAGTGCTGAATGCGCTCTCCGACGCCACAACACTTGGTGCCCCCTTCGAGCTCGCACAGACGCGGAAGTGGTCGGAAGAAGGAGCAATTCAGAATCAAGTCGTTCCCTTATCCAAAATGGTCAAATTTTTGTCAGTTGGGGATCCTTCGGATGATACATTATGAGATTATCGCGGTGAAGGGGCCTGCTATTTTTAGCCGAAGATGTGAAGCTGTAGCCTTCACCGCCTTCTCCACACAAAGGAGTACTGTCAGTTGCCACAGCCACGTTTCTCGTCACTGATTAATCTTCTGCCAAATATTTGTGTTATATGATTGACTTAAATGCGAATGTTTCTGCTTGTGTGCAAACAATACATGAGGTGAGAAGATAAGTGACGCTATATGTTGGTGACGTTGTCAACAGACCGAATCAATACGCAGTTCCCCAGTCTCTTCAACTACACTGTAGAATATACACTACTAAATACCATTTTTGTAATTACAAAGGTTATCCACATGCAATATGATCTAGTACATGCAATATGATCTAGAAAATTGCAAACATCATTTGTAGATAAAGAAATCGTATCAGCCTTGGCAAATGCTTCTGTCAAAGCAATAAATGACCGTATAGACTAAGACTGTAGCCCATGGAGCATTTTTGGTCTAGCGGTAGTATGCCCGAAATTTGTTGCGACAGCTTCTTAGTTTTAAAGGCACTCCTCTCAACACTCACAACGGTAGAAGCATCTATGTTACATTTCATTTCGTCATGTAAGGTAAATTGTGGACAGTCTGGCTTCCTTATGAAGTATTAAAAGTGGAAGAAAGAGTACATACGTCCGTATTCTGTATTGCGCAGAACGTCGACAATGTTTTCAAATAGTCCTTTCATGGATCGAAGTATACCATCACTTAACTTAATATAATCCGACTGGCAGGTTCTACATCGGAACTGCATTCTTTTAATCTGGAACTAACTGTAAGACCTTAGAGCGGCTCATTTGAGGGTTAGGTTCTTACATTTCCTAACAAACAAGGGAGTGCCCCTATCAATCCCGTATCCGAAGACTCATCGTACAGGCTGGCACCGCAAAAACTCCTACTACTTGATCCCGAGGGATAAGAAAATCTGGCATGTTTTGATCTGTATGAGTTTCACCGTTCCGTGAGTCATCGTCATCATACCAGAATACCTTAACTCATAGAATGAATTGATGAATGACTCATTCAGTGTACAATACAAATTATTGCACTGGAGTTGAAACCTCATATTCACAGCAATTGCAATCAAAAATGGCCTCAGGTCCATCTATGCCTTTTGAAATAAAGTATGCCAAAGCATCTGACCTCAGTGCCTTCGTGAGCGTTGAAATTTGCTCTTTTCCCTCGTCCAATTATATGCGCAGCACGTATAAGGGATGTGATCCATTGGCAGTTCACAAATTCAAAACGGTGTCTTCCCTCGAGTATTTCGCCAAGTCCGAGTGCCATATTCTAGCAGGTGTCGACTCTAAAGCCGGTGATATCATCGCATACTGCCGCTGGAATATACCAGCTATTTACGGGTTCGAAAGAGGTGTGGGCACAAGTCTGAACAATGATGCGCAAGCGCGAATGCAGAATATGTGGGCGTATGCCCCAAAGTTGAATAAGGGTATCTACACGTTCTACGAGGAAATGGTAAACCATAGTAGGATTATACATCTCAAGGAAACTGATATTAGTTCGTTATCCCATCTTGCCACTCTACATTAAATGTTTACGATATTGACTGCTAAATATACTGCTAGTCCTTGAACTACTCTGCGTCTTACCAGAATACCAAAGAATTGGAATAGGAAGTTCGTTTCTTAAATGGGGTATCGAGAAAGCAGACGCCAGCAACGCCCGGATATATCTAGAAGCCACGATGGAAGGAGTGCCAGCATATTTGAAGCACGGGTGGAAGATCGTCGAGGAAATACAGCTTGATTACACGGAGGTGGTGGAGAGGGAGGTCAGAAGTTCGCATTGATGATTAGAGAGCCCCAGGGAACAGGGGTTTGACATCTTTCTCTTTCCGTAATGCCTAACGTAATCAACAAAAAGACGCCAGTTGGATCGAGAAACAACGTAAGGATTCAACTCTCTTGAGTTGCTACTTGTCCCGTAAAGGACGTGAATCACACCACTATTGGTCTAGGCTGTTGTCGAGGATTGACAATATGCATTTCAAGTAATACATCAGACAAAGGGTATAGTACACATGTGCAAGAAAACAGGAGAGGCGATTGAAGAGAGATGTGGACTGCGAAATCCAAGATTGAGCCAAAGATGTATCCAAGTAAAGAAAGAGGTGGATATGAGTACAGTGGTGGTACACGCGTTATCTTAGGTTGATGAAAGGGGTTTCCTTCAAGATCCGTGGTCCTTTCAGAAGACCGGAGCCGTATCATGTATGAAAAGCTCTGTTTGCAATGATCAGCAATAACGTCATTCATTCGAGGATACCAAGTAGAGGCTTGCTTCATGAAGCATATGCATAGGGTGGATCCGGAAAACCCATCAACTCATGAGCGCCTAGGATGGTATTCGTTGTGTTCAGGTGCTGACCCATAGTCTTCACACGACATAGCCAGCCCCGGATTTGGCGTTGGATCAAGAGATTCACGTGCCTTGCCGATAAGCCAGTCAGTCAAAGTGACAAACTTAGAAGTCCGATCCCAGCCTTCCGCCTCATCAGCATGCTCAATAGTATGCGTCAGGATGCGACCCTTTTCATCAAACGAGAAGATGAACAAGCCCGTAAATTGCCCTTCCTTGGAGAGCTTGAAAATAGGCTCGTCGCCACCGAGAAGCACACTGAGTCCTCGATTTGTCCCATTCTTTGAGGACGAGAGGTGACTCTGTCCCGGCGTCAGTCCTGCGCCTTCCTTGGACGGGTACGACGAGCTCTGGCCGTCGATCTGTGATCCGGATGATTTCTGTGAATCGTGGAATGGACGGCTATCTGTGCGCGGTTCCGTTCTCCATCGTACAACTAGCCGCTCATCGCCGCAGTCATGCTGGTCTTCGTGCTTCGGGTCGAGGATTGTTCCCGCGCGCACGATCCGCTCGCTCAGGATTTGTAGCTTCACGTTTCCCACAAGTGGGACGCTGCTCCATGCTACGGGAACAGTCCATAGCGCGGCGCGGTATAATGTGCGTCCCTTGACGGTGGGGAGATGTGGGTGGGTTGATGGGAAGAGGTGGAGGTTAACGCTCGGAGCTAGGATCTCGGATGGAAGAGTATTGTAGAGTATCGTGGGGAGAAGAGGGGATAGTGTCCGAAGAGCTATAGTTGTTGAAGAGCTAGTTAGCATGCCGACTTCAACTGAAAGATAAGTTGTCCCAACACTCACTCTTTCCAAGCTTCAAGACCCGCTCATCTGGCGGCTTGTGGTCGTTCTGCCCCGGACCACCACTGAGGATATTCAAGTCTTTGCGTACTCTAGTCGGTGAAAAATATGCCGTAGGCAGTTGCACCGTCGAAGGCGCGGGTAGCCATGGGTCATTCAAGATACCATGTCGCGGGTGTGCGAGGGTTCTCGGCGGCGAGGAAGTGACCGAGCGACCCGCCGCTCCCGATGGCTGCAGCGCCAAGCGCAGGGAGCGTGAATGCGAGGGCAGCTTCGGCATTCTGCCTTGCAGTGAGAAGTCAAGCCTGAAAGTGCGATCATGCCCTGAGGTGGAGTTGTTGGAGAAAAGAAGAGGAGTTGAAGATGCGGGCGGGTCGAGATCTCCGCTTTTCCGGTTTCTTGGTTTCTCGCCGGGACCTGTGGGCCAATCGCAGCGCGGTTGTATACAATGTGTTTTAGGAGACAAGAGGCTATGCTATTGGCAGCCTTTTTACCGTGGATGGTCTTACAATTGAGGGTATTCGAATTGAATATTTGCAGATGCAATTTTGCTGACAGAATCATGTATCACAATGTATCCTTGGTATCCCAACACCGGTTCCCAACTCAAGCCAGTTCATCGTCATCACCCATGCCCATTATTCGTCGCTCCGCCATATCGCGGATCTTGTCTTCCAGGACACCTCGGCCATAGCGCTGCGCAACCTTGGCGGCGGCCTCCATCATCTTGCCGTTACGGTCATTCATCATGGTCACTAGTTCAAGTGCCTTCATACCACGCTCTTCACCTTCTCTGCATTCGATGGCCAGCATCTGAAGAAGAGTCTTGTCAAGCTCCAGTTCTTTGCGCGCAAGCTCAGCACGTTGGCTTGCGGTTGCATTCGTGGAGGAAATGAGGTCTCGGAATAGCGATAGAAGAATGTTACCACGCACGAAAGTCTCCTCGAAACGTGAGCCGTCGTTACCTGCATCTTCGGCTTCACTTTCTTTGGGCGGGTTGCTGGAGACGGGGACGTGGAAGTCGAATTCGCTGAGCAGCGGTCGTGGGAAGTATGGGTGTTTGTCGCCACCCTTGAGAATGATACAATGGAATTTCTCTTGCGCGACGGCCACGGGCCAGTAGGTCTCTTCCTTGCGGCCGCCTGCAAGTCGGGAGAGTTGCTTAGTATCTAGGAGAGGCACCCAGCGGGCCTGCCCGGGCGTGCGCCAATGTTGGAGCACCACCAAGACACCGGTAGAGTCATAAATGCAAGGGTCCTACAGCAGTATTAGCATTGATCGGTTCACACTCTTGATGGATCTTTAGGTAGCGTACCCCGGAGTCTGAGAAGAAAACACTCTGCAGTTGCGCTCCTGTGGGCAGGGCAACAACGTCCTCATTCTGGCAGATCTCGTCCCGCTTGACGTTCTCAATAGTGTATTGCAAGGTAGCATGTCGACCATCCGGTCCAACGGGTCCGTTTCCGATAGTCATAATGTAGTCTCGCCAAGCAGCGCAGGTTACGGCTTGACTCTTCTGTCGGTACACACGGAATGGCGTGCCAAACAGAGTATATACGCGCACATAGTCTTTCGTGGTCACCACAACGATATATGACTCGCTCAGAGCCAAAGCTAGTATCGATCAGTATAATTGCATCAAGAAAAAACTCATTGTGTAGTGCGAACCTCGAACCATCTCTCCCTGCGGCAACTGGGTTCGCCAGTCTGCTCGTGCAGTCCATGTCTCATGCGGCCGATAGAAAATCGTGGCAGGCCTACCATCAGATGGGTTATTGGATAGAAGCGTGCCGTTCTCATCTGTAGTAGGTTAGTCAAATGAGATCATAGTAGTTTGAGTTGCGACTTACTAAGACACGCTTTGTCGTATTGCCATGGATCCGTGAAATGGAAGTCCCGATGAAGCTCTCGGTCGTAAAACTCTACAGTTACAGTGTGGTGTGTTTCCTGGTCCACACTCCAGACGGCGCCCGTCAAGTTCAGGCCTGGCGATGTTAGCAGGTGTCATCCTCATTGCCAAATCAGTAAATACATACACAGATACCTCCTATTGCCAGCCCACGGTGTGCTACCAGGCTGAAGTGGTGGATGGGCCTTGGGTTGCAAGGAGGTCGAGTAAACACGTTTGGTGTCGGGACCCTCTAGATCTTCAAGATAGTCGTTTGGTCGTTTGCCGTACAAGTTGAGCTCCTCCGCATAGCCCGCTCCATCGTCATCGTCGACAAAATCACGCATATCCTCATCATCACCCAGGATATCATCAAGCGAATCAGGCGATCCTGCCCGTGCTGTTCTTTGGAATGTCTCTTTGGAGCGCTCGGCCAATGTCCGCGACACATTATTCGAGATCTCAGTCAAGGGACCTGGGAAGATCGGGGCAGCCTGCAGGGGCTTCTGCAGTTGGGACTCGTAATCCTTGGGAACAAAGTTGTCGTAGATGAATAGTTCTCCATCCGAAGTAGTAAATGAAAGAGAGTTCTTCGTAGGGTGCCAGGCGAGATTAAGCACGTTTCCAAATTCATAGCGCTGGATGACCTTCTGCGTTTTCGTCTCCCAGAGCACGATCCGTCCATCAGCTCCTGCGGATGCAAGCAGAGTTCCATTGGGCGCCCAGCTCAACGATGTAATGTCCCCACTGTGACCACCAGCAAAGCTCTTTTCCTTCTTCCACTCCGAGATTGAATAGATGGAGATATCTCTGGTAGCCTCTGCAACGGCAAATGCGGTACCGTCCGGGTGCCAGACAGCCCTGGCTGTTGCCTCCGCATCAGGCTCGAGCTTTCGAATCACTCCGTCGAGTTTACGGAGCACCTCTGGTTCCTCATTGGTCAAAGAGTAGACATAAAGAATGCCGTCCGTTCCAGAAACAGTCACATAGCGCCCGTTAGGGTCGAAAGTGACGTGCTTTGTTCCCTTCCCTTGCTCCCGTAGGTACTTCACCTGTGTCATGTCCTCGATTTTGACGACCTTGACCGTTAGTTCGCTAGAGACGTAACCCATTAGTGACCGTCTCTATTGGTATTTTTATTATTCAGAATATTACTTACTCACTTGCGACCGCAACCCATACACCATCACGAGATACTGCAATGTCTCTCACGGGCAAAGCGCATCGGACAAGCAGACCTCCCATTTTCCCCGATACGGCATCGTAGGACCAGACAGTTCCATCCTCAGCACCGAGGAGTAGTGTTTCATTCTGAAATTGATCGGTTAATTCTCCCGGTCATACTTTGTCCAATTGCACATTGCCGTACCGTAGCGCCGATTGCGAAATGACCATCAATGCTCCCATCGACCGTCTTGGGCTCTCCATCCTGGTCGACCGTGTAGATTCGAATAGCCGAATTTGAGCCACCGGTGATGACGCGCCGTCCGTCAGGGGTGTATGTTAGCACTGTCGTTCCCGGAGTGTCTAAGTTGTAGCAACCAAGATGTCAGTTGCAGTGTCGTAGGACATTCGAGAGCGCGACTTACGGGCTGGCCGGCCCCGAGGGCGAAGGGGATCGAAGCTCATGTTGAGGAAAGGCCCACACTTTGGGTTTCACTGAATCAAGGTGCAAGTGCGATCAGAAACTCCGGAGCATAACCAAGCCCTCAAGCAATATCGCAGTGTCCGGGAGTTGATGATCGACTTGTCCGATGGAGACGCGTTCACGACGCGCGCGCGGGCAAGGGATTTAACCCGATTGGGAAGATAGGGTTCAGGGCACACCACGTGATCTTATATGGTCGAATGCTGGATGGGTTCTTTGAATTGAAAAACATGGGCTCTATCATAAGTTACTATGTTTGAGGTTTAATCGAAGCCGTAAAATGGTAACCACACGCGAGCTCTACTGCCAGAGAAGAGTGCATGGCAACTTGCCTCTCCGTCCGAATTCGTGCTCTTCTGTACCTCCATGCATGTCCGAATTAATATACTCAAACAGAATGGCAAGCACTCTGCTTATACATTCGTTTCTGCCAGCAAGGACGATATTTAAGGGGCGATGATTTATTGACCTGAAAAATTCTGGCCTCTTTCCGTTCTGCGATAGCGAGGTTGATGGCGGTAGAAAATCCCAGTATTATCAATCAATAATCAATCGGACTGATAAAAAAAGAATGTAATATACAAATAGTGATTGTGACGCAATCACGACACGGCCGTCTAATCTAGAGCGTATATCATCATCCAGAGGTGTATCAGACGGAGGTTCAAGATGCCATGTTCTCAGGAAAGGGAGAACAAATGAACCAGAGTAGGCGAAACAACAGGGGACGTGTACTGTGATCTCAAAAAAGTGCTCCTTTTACTCTCACGAAGATTTCGAAGCCCCTTGATATATGATTGAATGAATTAATTCGAGGAGTTCATGTCCAGCATGCTTACCACTCCAAGACATTCCAAGACACTTTATATACAACTCTGATACTTCCTCTTGACATGGAGATTGCCATAGAGATTAGATAGAGATTGGATGATCCCCACAACTGAAACCCTTTAACAGAGAGACCCGAAACACTAATTTTCGGAGCAAGAATGATCAAGGGACCAAGTGGCAGGGCGCTGCAAGCACACGGCATTTTCCAATTGGATGATAGATTTTTCACGAGAGATGGGGAAGGACGATCTAAGGTACGACTCGGGTGGGTACTGTACTAGAGCACGAGTCTTTTTAGCTGTGACTTTGAATTGGGCGCCAAATTCCCGTCGCGCCCTTAATTCTCATCTTCTTTTACTTTTCATCTTCATCCCTCTCTCTCACTTCTTATCTTCATCCCTCTCGAAACGGCACCTTTTCATCCTACGTGAGTCTTGGAGTACCTCGAACTTGAGCATTCTTTAAAAGTCTTTTGGCTAATGTTTCGCATAAGTATTGATTCTCAGCGCGCTCATTCCTGTGGACTCCTGGTTGCTCGGTGCGCTTTTCACTGGAATTCGCCCTCTTTCTGCGTCTTTTCTCTGCGCCTTTTCTCTGCGCCTTTTCGTCAGAGATTCCATTCTCGTCTGAAATTCCTGGACCATGGATTCCGGGGGGGGGGAATAGGTTTCCTCTTCAGAATCATCCGGTGAGGTATGGCTCCCGCACGACCAAACTACCAACAACGACACTGCTTCTGAAGCCAGCTTCCTCGCCCTTTGCGACTTCCCCCACCCACCCTCAAGTGCGCTACTTATCGTGGCGCGCTATTTGACAGGAGAGGGGGACCGCCTTAAGGAAGACGAAGATAGATTGCTGCAAGTGTGCGCCGATTTAGAGTAACAATGGACTGCGCGTCTTGCCTCAAATCCACAGACGCAGCAACGCCTAGTCTTACATATTCCGTTATCGCGTTCCTCTTCTATTCAGCAGCTGCGCCCAAAGTTCATGGAACTCATTACTGCCTGGATCAAATCACTACGCGGTGATCAGCATATCGAATTAGTGTCGACTGGGAGAGATGGCTTCCTTATAGATAAGGAAATACTTCTGCCATTCTTTGAAAAATTCAGCGCAATCCAGAGCTGGACTATATTTCTCCCGAGCGTTAGCGGATTTGCGCATATCAATTTAAATACGCTTATTGGACTTTGGCAGAATCGTGATGCGCCGCCTCCGTGTATAGACCAGGCGACGAATGCCATAGCTCTGTTTTTGGACGAGGCAGCAAAGCGACAGAAAGCGCTTTCTGAAGCCGGCAAAACATACAGACAGCTTGTTACGCGTGGGCGTAATTCAATCCGTCGGGATCGAGCGTCTGGTCTCGAGAGAGAGGCTCTGCTATGTGAGCGGACGGACGCTAAGGGCGCCAATCTCGAGCGGGATCCTGCCCTAAGTGAGCAGACCAACACCAAGGGCGCCAATGTCGAGCAGACGGACGCTGGAGGCGTCGATGTCGAGCGGTTTACGGCGCTACAGGATTCAGACATGGAGCTGTTTCATGAGATATCGGACGACGATTTCTTTGATGCGCTTCCCATGATAACTGCGACGACTCCGCGTCATCGCATAACTCATGCGATTACGTGCCCAAGTCGCCCCAAGCCATGCAGAATCGAAAAGGTGCCTCGACAACTACCCCCACGTCTGTACCCTCGCTATTTTTGGTATGGAGGAAGCTTGCGACCTCGTATACCTGAAGGAACTACGGAGTGACGTTACGGGCCATTGTTAATTGAGCAGATCTCCTAGCTGCCAAGGATGCCAAGACTGATTAGGCGTTTTTATCTATTATGATTACAATAGTTATCCAAAGTATGTTAATAGCGTTATTATAAGAGATGCATTCGTTAAGCCAGCTCGCTTATGAAATACGTTATTATCAATTAATAATCAATCGGAAGAAAGAATCTAACTAACTAATGTACAAATATTGATTGTGACGCATCACGAAACGACCGTCCAATCTAGAGCCACAAGAGCGCAAGACCTCCGACGCAAACAGAGACAATGATCTGAGCCAAGCTCATTGGACGACCCAACGATTCAGCACCATTGAACGCTGGCGCAGATGTGCCGGTAGAGGTCGACAAGCTTGGCAAAGCAGTGGAAACAGAGAGAGTAGTCTTGCTTCCGCTAGTCTTCACTTGCTCTGCCGCATGAGAAGAAACAGCCTGTGCAGTGTGGCTCACAGGAACAGAAGAAAGCAAGCGGGACGAAGGAGTTGATCCAACCTGAGGAAGAGCAGTATACATAGCAGCTGCTGATTCAGATAGCGTATATGTAGTCTCTCCGACGAGTAGCGTCTCCGTCACAACCTGGGGAGCAGCTGGGTTGGCAGAGCAGCCAGTGACTTCAGGAAGGCAGGAGGTGATTGTAGTCGTACGGGTGCTGAAGATTGGGGACACGGAGACGGAGATCGCGGGGCTACCCGTCGGCAGAGAGGTCTCTTTCTCGGTAATCACGTAAACGGTAGTTGATGCCTCTAGCTCTGTGGTAACGAAAGTGGTTCTTGCGGAGGCTGCACACTCGTTGCCGCCCGATGGACAGGCAGTTGCGGTGACTGTGTGAGGGTTGAAAACGGTCACGGTCGTGTATCGTTCACTGGGCTGCGGGGCACCCTGAGCAGGGACACCGGTAGAAGTAGCATGCGCAGTAGCTTCACTTTCAGCCACTGGACAAACTGTAGTCGAAACGTAGATGGTCTCAGTGGTGACATATGTGGTTTGTGACCGTGCGGGACAGTTGATCACACTTGAAGGACAGGCGGTGATAGTAGAAGTGCGCGTGCTGTAGACGGTAGAAGTTGTCAATGCAACATTGGTAGTTGTGATATGGCCGGAAGATGTCGTTGGGGGGAGATCAATAGGCGAAGAGGGTGTCGAAATAGGTTCCAGAGGACCTGTCGCAGAGGATTGTTGGTTTGATGCTGTCGAAGTGACGGTGGTGGAGAAAGGAGCGACCGTGGAAGAAGACGAAGGAACAAATGAAATAGTCGATGAACTAGAGGTCGAGGTGCCTGATGGGCTTGAGATTGGAGAGGTAGATTGCAACTCCGTGCTGGTCTCGGTAGAAGTGGTTGCTGTGAGGGAGGTCGATCCAGTTGGGACTGAAGGAGGAGCTGAAGGAATGACAGAACTAGAACCGTGTCCGACAGATTGACTTGACACTGACGATGCAGTGGTGTGTGAATCCACAGGGGTGGAGGTTGGGGTGTCAGATTGTGCTGGGGATGAGACAGAGGGTTCTTGCGAAGGGACCGATGATGGCGAGACCGATGAAGAGCTGCGTACATAGGGCGTGCTTGTCGGGGCCAATGTATCAGATTTCGTATGGCCAACGGGCGATGAGGGAGATGCAGGAGCAGCTGGGCTCGAATGACCGATAGGTGATGATGAAGCAATGCTAGAAGCCACGCTTGACGGGTTTGGTGCTGGCGTGGATGCTGAAGGAATCTGTGTAGGGACCGATGATGGCGAGACCGATGAAGAGCTGCGTACAAGGGGCGTGCTTGTCGGGGCCAATGTATCGGATTTCGTATGGCCAACGGGCGATGAGGGAGATGCAGGAGCAGCTGGGCTCGAATGACCAACAGGCGATGAGGGAGTAATGCTAGCAGCTGGGCTCGAATGACTAGCAGGTGAAGAGGGAGTAATGCTAGCAGCTGGGCTGGAATGACTGATAGGTGATGAGGACGCAATGCTAGAAGCCGGGCTTGATGAATGTGGTGATGGTGTGGATGCCGGAGGAGTCGAGCTAGGAGTCGAGCTAGGAGTCGAGCTAGGAGTCGAGCTAGGAGTCGAGCTAGGTGTCGACGATGGCGTGGCAGTGGTGCAGACTTGTGTGGTTGTTTCAAGAAGCAATTTGGCGTTATCAAAGTAGATCTGAATTTGGGAAATGCGATATGGGCTACAAGTCATGTACACGCCAAACACGGCACTTTCACTGGTTGCGGTTAATGCGCCGCTCAAAGTGGCCCACTGGTTGGTATTCCGATTGTAAGCCGCGGTTTTGGAGCTGATGATGTTGGCCGACGTGAGAGAGTCATGGTAGAGATAAACAGTGCAGCTTTCGGTAATAGCAACATTGGTGACAAGTACCAAGAAGTCGATAGAGGCTTGATAGCTAGTACCTGGGACCAGACCTGATATCGTTTGGGTGGCCGTCTGGAACGGGTATACGCCACTAGTCAATCTATATTGGCCGTTAGTATATCTGAGCTAGTTTCACCCCGTTTCGGATATCCGTACAGCGATTGAGTGCCATCAGTTGCTTCATTGGTCGACACTGAGCGAGGATAGACGTAATTCCATGAGCCCAAGCCGTCCTCCCAGGATGGGTTGGAGAGAAGATTGGTGGATACGGTGTTGTCGGTGCAGGTTACGTCGCCGCTCGTACCACTTGCAATGGCTCGTCCGAGGCCTGCATAAAGAGCGACTGAGAGCCACCAAGTCAAGGAAGCCATTTCGAAGATGAGGAGGACCACGTCCAAGCCAAGTGCCTAGATGCTTGCCCTGGGAAAAAAAAGAAAGAAAGAAAGAAAGAAAAACTTCGCTCGAAAGACTTGTTGTAGGGTTGTTGAGTGACTTTAAGTTCCGGACCCGGTGCTCGATCTTGATCTCTATCATGGAGGGGGCGTAAGATTCTGGTCGGCAACTTTACTACTGTTATGATTACGGCCTGATGGTTCGGATGGCGTTTCAATAGTTCATGGGGACGGCGGTTTCCGATTGTCCAATCACGGAGCGTAGTTTACCGTGGGGCGACAAAAAGCCCTGTGCCTGGATCAGGCACATGGCTTGGACCACCGGCGATTCCGCAGATCCACTATGATTACCCCCAATTTTAGTCCTCGATAGGAGGCCTTCTCTGGCAGGATTGGGTGGACTTGATATCCCGATCCCGGCCACACCACAATCAGGGTTTTAACCGAGATCATGAAGCCTTATTTGGGTTAAACCGTCCCCACTTCATTTGCCACGAGCTTACTTCCCTGCTTGAGATCGAGAAAAAGGGACCGGCTTTTCCTTCTTCCCCGCTCTTATCTTCCAATCGCTAAATTTACCTCACATGCATCGCGAGGATTCTCCTCCAGACTTGGAAACCGCTAAAAGCTAGTCAACTCGATTGGTCGCGTCTTCCCACCCCAAAATAAACAAACCTCCTAATTTGAACTTCTACCGCACACTGATCCTAAATAGGATGATGAGGAACAAAACGAGTCATGCCACGCGGCAGGTCCGGGTGGCTTGCGAGTGGTAAAAGAGCCCTATGGGCAGAATTGCTTCTGCATCTTCTGTCTCTCTACGTGCAAGTAGGTTCAGTCCAAGACGTTTAGTGTAATAATCGATGTAGTCCTCGAATTCGGTTCTGTGCTCTGGATAAGTCAAATGTGATAACAATTGTAGTATAACAAAGTGGATATGTAAATCTATGAAAGCTACTGACCTGCACCACCATTGGCAGTGAGAAAATCAAAGTCAGTCCCCTCGTGTGCCTGATTAACCGACCGCTCATACAAGCCCCGATACCCTCTTCGGTGCTGGCGGGCTTGGATTGGCCCCTTTTCACTCTCAAGAATCTGCCTCCTTTCCCTGATCCGACTCTGCAAGATCTCATCCGAAATCTCAAGATGAAGTCTGCGGTTCTCGATATCACAAGTAATCAAGTCACCCGTCTGAACTACTCCAAACGGCGACTCGGGCAGCGCTGCCTCGGGCGAAATGTGGAGGATTATCGTACCCCCGGCTGTGCCCGACATACGTCCATCAGATAAGCGTAGCATATCTTTCACGCCTGCAGCAGCTAGTTTCTTCGGGATGGGAATGAGTCCTGCTTCGGGCATGCCCGGATTGCCGATCGGACCGATACCCTTGAGCACCAATACGCTGTCCTTGGTCACTGGAAGATCTGGGTCATCGATCCGAAGTGCTAGATCGGATGAATTTTCAAATACGACTGCCGGCCCGGTATGTGAGAGTAAGGATCGATATTTCGATGCTGAAGCTTTGGTCACGGCCCCATTGGGAGCGATGTTACCGTAAAGAACGGCCAAAGAAGAGGAGGGGTAAAGAGGGTCCGAAAGAGACCGGATGATATGCTGCTCGAAAGAGAGTCTTTTAGACGAGGCAGCGTCCAGAACCTCCCCAAGAGTCTGGCCACTTATAGTTTTCGCAGACAAGTGCAGTAGGGGCCTGAGGACTTGTAACAGCGCCATCATTCCCCCCGCATTATGGAAGTCGTTCATGTAGTTGTCTCCACTGGGTTTAAGATCGATCAAGAGTGGAGTCTTTCGGCCAATCTCTTCAACGGTTTGCAAGGTGATCACTCCTTGCAGGGCCGGGTGTCTGTTTGCGATGGCTAATAGATGAACAACGGCATTTGTCGATCCGCCGATTGCTTGTAACACGGTGACTGCATTCAGGAATGACTCCTTGGACAGTATCTCCTGTGGCTTTCTATGAGCTTTTGCAACCGCCACTGCATTTGCGCCGGTTTCTTCTGCAATTCGTAGTCGTGCAGAAGATACGGCCGGGGCGGATGCACCTCGTAGAGGCATCATTCCTAGAGCCGCAGTGACACATGCCATGGTGCTGGCAGTTCCCATAACGCCGCAGGTTCCGATCTATCGAGGGTCTATCTGTCAGTCTTTCGTCACACTCTTCAATATTGCGGAGAAATTGGAATGAAATCATACCGTTGGTGCAAGCTCTTCATTAATGGCAGAGATCTCTTCAACATCGATTTCGCCAGCCCGGAACGACGCCCAGTTATTACGGCAGTCGGTGCATGCTCCAATCCTCTGACCACGATGACTGCCCGGTAGCATTGGCCCCGTGATCAAGGGTAAAATCGGCTTATTAGCTGATATGCCACCCATCAATTGCGCAGGGACAGTCTTGTCACAACCTATGCAGGGTTAGAAAATATCAAAGGCCAATGGAAGAAAGAATCGGCTCACCTCCAATCACAATACAAGCGTCCAATGGCTGCGCTTTGATCATCTCCTCCGTATCCATACTCATCAAATTACGCAAAAACATGCTCGTCGGATGAGAGAATGATTCATGGACGCTGATGGTGGGAAATTCCACCGCCAGTCCCCCATTCAAATGGACACCGCGCTTAGCGGCCTCAATCAGTTGAGGTACATTGGCATGGCAAGGATTAAACCCGGAGAAAGTGTTAATGATACCGATAATTGGTCTGGAAAGAGCATCTTCAGAATATCCCAATGCTTTGATGAACACCTTGCGGAGGAATAAAGAGAAATGGGCATCTCCGTAGGACGTTAGACCTTGGCGTAGCCCCGAGGCAGATGTGATAGGGGTTTCGAGGTCGTAGTCCCCATTGGGCTCGGGTTCGCCTTCAGTCATGGTGTAAGATTCTATTATAGATGGCTTGTTATGTACGACTGTACACCCCTGTGACTGATTGTGGCGATTGTCAACTAATACGTGGAGGATTATATATGTCCATTTGCTGAGTGGATGGTGTCATTCGGCCCAACTCCGACCGGATATGATTCCGTGACTTTCACCCCGCACTCGGAGATCACACTCACTCGGCGCTTTTTTGATGCAAGTGATTAGCTTCGCATCTGTTGCTATTCGGCGATCTTTGATAATTACCGACCTCGCTTACATCTTTGCCTTTCTCGTTTCCTGGACCAGTTCGGCATTTTGAATGATGAACCGAAAGCAGCAGCAACATTCCCGTTGATTGATGCACCCAAAGTTTCCCCAACTTCACTCAGTCTTATGGATTAAGTAGAAATGCATGAACGCAAGTGAAAAAAATTTGTCTTGCTCTATGCTAATCATGGTATTCATCAAATACATCACGGAATCACGCAGCCACGTCCACTTGACAATCCCACTACAGCTTCGCGGTAGGTCCCAGAAGATGCTTCATCTCCGAGTTAGGATACTCCACATTCTCAGAAGAATCAGGGCGCTGTCGGTCCCAAGCCCACTTCTCCACCAATTCAGGCTCCAATTCACCCTCAATCATCTGGGTGATATACTTGCCCAACACAGGGAAGAACTTGAAGCCGTGGAATGAGCCGCAGGTGGCGACGTATAGGCCCTTGGAGGCGGAGTGTGGGGAGATGATAAAGTCGGAGGAGGTCGTAAAAGCATCCCTTTCAATTGTTAGATCTCCAATGCTCCAAATGACAAGTGAAGAGGTGTCAATTAGGTAGGTACTTACCAGCAAATTCGGTGTTTCGTCATCTCCCAGTCTGCACTTGCAGGTCCGTACCACAGATTCCGGGATTCGACAATATCCTGCTTCAGAGGTCCAGGGACCTTCCACTGATTGTAGTCGTGCATAGGCGGAGGTGAGGAGATATAACGACCAGGCAGAACCTCGCGGGTATTTGTGAAAATCTTGGATCCCCACCACTTGAGCTCTCCATCCTTAGTAGGTGGGATGCTCCCAATAAACGGCTTGCCTGAAAGACAATGTGAGCAGCATGTCCATAGAAATACCCATCCAACAATAGAACATATTACTCACCCTGCTCAGGAGTATAGCCCTGGAAGCCAACAGGCATATCCTTAAACTTTGCATACTGCTCCTTCTTAAGCTGCGCCATTCCCGTCGTGATTCCCGCCGCCAAAATGCGCTCTCCAGCCCGAAGACCCGTATTGCCGCTGCTCGCAGCACTCCACTCCAGCAGTGTAGGCGTGAAAGCACCCGCAGCGACGATGACATGTGTAGCCGACAGAACCTGACCAGACTTCGTCTTTGCACCCGTGCAAGAGCCCCGACCATTGAATTCAAGCGTGGCAATTTCGGCCGTCACATACTTCACACCCAATTCCAGGCACTTCTTCGTCACGGCGCGAAGGGCATCGCCAGCCGCAGCCCATCCACTAGCTTTATTAATCAGGACCTCCTTGACACCCGTATAATCCGCCTTGTCAAAAAGACCACCGTAAAGCTTCCGCGCCTCGGCAACAGGCAAGGCAATAATATCGTTATTACGGCCTAGCTCTTTATGGTGATTGATAACGTTCTGCGCGTAGTCACTGCGACATGTCCAGTAGACGCCGGTCTGGTGGAAATAAGGTTGCCAGAGTGGGTCGGACTTGAAAATGTCTTGTGCCTCCAGGGCAAGTCTGCAGTAAATCTTGTCATCGTAGTCGGCGCGGACGACCTTGTTCCAGTCCCAGGATGCAGCTACCCGAGACTCGGCGTCGTATGCATCTCGATCAACGAGAGTGACCGAGGCATTAGGGTATTTCTGGATTAGGTGGTAGGCGGTTGAGACGCCAAAGACACCGGCACCAATGATGAGATATGAGGGGTTGCTTGAGGTCATGTTATGCAGAATGAGAACGAGTCTTGGCAATTGAGTCGCGGTGGCTGTTGCGGATTAAGGCGAAGGGATGCAGAATTGATAACCGTGAGGTAATGCAGCTTCTCCGGGGTTTGGGGCCAATCGAACATTTATATGTCACTTCATACAGAGTTTCCAATGGCTACTTTATCTCGAATAGCAAGCCACTCCGCTCTCGCTCACGGGCCGTGAACCGTTGAGCCGGTCACGTGGTGATATAGTACAATGAGCCGCGCCCATCTCAGACATTTCACCAAAAGAAGTGTTTTAGAATCAAGCTATGCTTATGACGGAATTTCTGTTCAGACCAAATCAATGCCAGTTTAATTGTTCAATTTGCTCCACTTTATTGCTTTGTAATTTGAACATACGGTGCAGTTTCAAATTATTGAAGTACTCCTGGCGGCGGGCCAGACTTCACGGTCCGTGTTCACGGACCGGGTTCAAATACCCGTCGATCGATGTACGCGGCCGGACCTCGTGCCATTAGCAGATAGGAAAATGTGGAGGATTGTAGCAGTTACCAATCAATCATTGAGAAACTTACATCTGGATCTATCAAAATTATCTTAAGAATCTTCGATCTCCACCAGGGACAGGAGAGGAGAGGAGAGTCCAAGCACGATATGTATTCCGGTATTCTCAAAACGATGGTGCTGAGGTCCTCCTCGAACTGCCCAATCCACCCGCGCTATCGGAAGGCCTCCCGATACTGAGCATTGCTCCTGCGGACAAAAACTCTTACCTGCGGTTGCTAACTACGTTTTCACCGCTCGGGCATGTCCAGCTACATAACTACCCCGCATACAGAGAGATGGAGATACAATCAGCGGGGATGTTGGTTAAATTTAAAGACCGCTCCGCATCCCACAACGGAATACTAGGAAATCACGTCGAATACAATCGCATCGGGAAAACTTCAATTTCGACGCAAGCTGTTCATAATACATACACCGCTGGCTCCACAAATGCAGCAAAAGAAAAGACTTGAACCCCCATCAGGAAGGCTTATGGACACAGGTAACGATGTACAATCTCAAAGAAATGACCTACAAATGGGAACCTGTCCCATTGACTTCATTTCATTCCAATGTAATTTCACACTTACAGCACCTGCTGCTGGTTCAGCAAGTGGGCAGCTCCATCTGGAAAGGAGGCGGCGTGCACGCCACTGACGACGGAGGAGTTGGAGTGCAGCGGCACACCATTGTCATAGCCCTGCTGCAACACAGCCTTGTACTGTTTTTGAACGTTAGTATGAGATCTGGGAAGTATATGAGATGCAAAGATCGGCACGAACCTTGAAGGCGAAATTGAGGACTAGCGCCACGGCCAGACCAATGCAAACGACGATCGGACCGAACATGCTGTCAAGGTCTTTTCCGCTGCGCTGGCGGATGAGTCGAGAGCGCTTCTCGTACATGTACCAGCCCCAAGCAGCAGAGAATAGGGCAAAGAAGGTGTAGACAGTAGCCAAAGCTTGAGCGATCCGGTTGTGCTTGCCAGCAGAATTATACAGACCCAGAGACAGACTAGATAGCAAGATACTGATGTGCAGCCACTTGATGAATGTACGCTGGTTGGCAAGCCACACCTTGCTTTCCACACGAACGGGACCCGAGTCCTTGATCCAGATGCCCGGGTGGCGCACACCTGGGGGTAGGGAGACGACCTCCCGGCCAGTCCAGTTCTTCGGGTTGAGACCCATTGACTGCAAGACTGCGGCGACGCGAGAGGGGGGTTCCTGAGGTTCCGGGGATTCCTCCACGCGCTCAGCAACGGGCTCGGGCTCACGACGCGGGTGAGGCGCAACGACAGAAATCCGGCGGTTAGGTTTGTTTTGGGCTTCGCTAATGCCAGAGGCACGACGCAGCGCAGTGCGGCTGCCTGACTCGCCCCACCGGCTGAAGGGAGATGCAGACAGAGGACCACTGGGGCTGCCTGCGCCTCCTATGAAGCTGCCAACGGCCATGTCGTCCTCGGCACGCTTGGCAAGGCGTTCTTGTTCCTCGTGGAACGCAGTCTCCGGGTCACGACGGATGTCATTTTCCAGCTCACTCAGCCAGAAGGGGAAGCTGTTGACGTGGTCTTCGAAGAGCTGTGCGGTACCATGGACAAATTTGGAGAAGCGGGGTGCATCCTTGACCAAGTGAGAGGACATCAATTCATTCACCCATTCAACATCGTGGGCCTTGCCGCGCAGCTTAATCTCCAACAGAGCATGGGGGAAGCGAACAATCTCGCCAGTGCGAATGTTATCGAAGGGGTAGGACATGCAGGCATCATCCAAATCAGTGCGATGCCATTCGGTAGGCTCACGGCAAGGACGCTCGCTATCGAGGGAATCTTCGCGAATCAAGGCGAGATTGGTGTCAAGCGAGATTCGAATGCGATTGTCGCCGGGAATCTGGAATGCAGTGCGCGTGTAGTTGGCTCGCAGCATGGGCTGCAGGTTGTGTTCCTTGATGAAGGACTGCAACTCTTCCACGTTGTCCTTCAGGGTTTGAGCCTCCGCAGAACCCTCGCCGTCATGCAAATCTTCCATCCGGTGAACTTGTTTGTCCAGATGATACTCATCATCTAGGAACTCCTTGATGTGCTTCTCCTTGAGTTGGACCCTGATTTCACGGCTGCTGTCGTCCTCAGCCACGATCTTCTTCTCCAAGAAAATGGGCGGTTTGTCCTTGAGCTGTCCGGTCCACCGCAGCCTCAAAGAGCCGGCTTCAGAGGCGCGAGCGACCTTTTGGGTGTAGAGTTCAAATTGGGGGTTATCGAAGTAGAGAGAGGTGATGGCTGGATCGTCGGACAGACCGTCCAAATTTTTCGAGCTTCCGGGGTTGTAGATCAACACAGGCAGACGGCGCAGGATAAAAGTCTTAACCTCGAGAACATTGTCGGTGTGCACCCAGAATTTGTAGGACGAATACACGTCGCGTAATCCACGTTCCGACTCCTTTGGTTGCACGATATCCTGGCTCAGGGTCTCGCGCACGAATGAATACATCACCGATAGACGATGAACCAGCGGGGAGTAGTCCTCGGAGTTGAAGGGTGTTTGAGACAGGCGCACTTGCAGCAGGGGCTTAACACGGTAACGAGCACCACGCTTGCGGTCGTGCTTCTTAGCGGCTTTGAGGAAACCCGTGAAGTTGATACGGCTGTACTTTTCGAGCTCACTGACTTCCTTGGTGATATTGTCAAGCTCTTGCAGGACCTCCGAGGCAATCTTGCGCTTCTCTTGGTCGTCCAGGTCCGAGGCCTCCTGGTCCGCGGTCGGTGCCAACGGACGGAGCTTAGCCTCGCACGCAGTGGTACGCTCTCGGAGCTGCTGCGAGGTCTCTGATTGGAAAGCATTGACCTTGTCAAGCTGGACATTGAGAAGTTCCTGCACAAAGGCCTCTTCGTCTTGCTCGGTCCATTGGCCATCGTCCGAGTCGCTGGCGTCCTCACCGGTGACATCATGCTCGCGCAGAAGTGTCTTCAGCTTGGCGTAGTCGATGTACTTGCCCTTCCAGGGCGGGTACACTGCAGTCCGCAGCGTCTTTCCGAACCTCATGGTGACTCAACTGGAGGGTTGGCAGACCAGATGACAATCAGAGGGGTCGGTGGTTGGGGTTGTGTAGCCTCTGCCGGTGGTTTCGGAAACGTTCCCCGGGTGCGGGCAAACGGGGCAATTGCTACAACGACGAGACACAGAAACGATCCAAGTTTATCTCAGTAATTTGGGATAAAGATTGGAAGCCACTGGGTGATTGAAAATGAAGCGATTTGGAAACACCTCGAGGCTTCGACGAAGAGAATTGTCAAGCGAGCAGCTTGTGAGTGGGATGGCGTCGAGGTCGGTCGCACGTGCGCCTTGCAGTGGCTAGCCTTCCTCTACCGCTTGCAGCTCACCGGCCAATCAGCGGTTCCATTTCCATTAGCTTGAGACAAAAGCTTCTTTCTTGCGACTCGGACTAACCCGAACGGCCCCGGACTAATCCTATTCCGGCGGTCGGAATCTGGGTCAACGAGTTACGGGCACATACGATTTCTTGGACGCCTGTGCTAATACTGGGGCTGGCCCACAGCCCCGGGGCCGTGGTGGGTTTCGGTCGCCTACCGGCTATCGAATGAGTCCCGGCCCGTCTATACGATATGACGGTTGTACTCCGTAGCATTTACATATCCAGTCTATTGCCTGTATGACTTGACACGGTTTGGCAAACACGTAGCGCATTGTTTCCAAACAGACATGTTGATGTATGGCATTTACGGTCCCATTGAAGCTCAATACTTCCACCCTAGATCGAAGAATCATTTACAAACAGTCGTCAATAGAGTATTTAACTCAATCTCACCCAACGCCCCACTCCCGGCTGTCTGGCCATAGAAAAAAGTCACCGTTTCTCCTCGTTCCTGTGCACTATGAACATGTGTGTCCACGAACAAGAGAATTGATTGCGATGTACGCTACATATATTCCTGACTTTGACATGATCAATAGCTTCAGTGAATACTCAATCATTTTGTAATAGATACCGCATTGGATCATCGCTCTGGTGGATGCTCTTATGTAGGTTTGCCGATGTACATACTTGACATCGTGACAAGAGCTGCCCGGGGGCCCACCCTATAAACATTTTTTTCCACGCAGAAGACTCTGGTGTTCAAGATAGCTCAGCCTTCCTGCTCCTGATATTAACGTAAAGGTAAACAATTATAAACCGGTCTAATCTACCTATGACCGGCCCGTTATAAATCTTACAATATTCTACGGATCCTCGCCGGGGCCGGTTAAACATGAAGGGAGCAGTTCGGATCTCCCTCGATAGCGTTAGTCAGCCTCGGCCCAGCTGGACCCGTCGGAATACATCAGAGACTCCGCGGGCAGTCCATTACTGCCGACAGTCCAGATCCCTGACATTTGTACATACATTATCTCCATACGCGGCCTCAATCCGGCGTTTCATATCTTTCAGTGTCGCGTGCCGCCTTCCCTCATCCGATGGCGGAGCCTGCCCACCAAAAAGGCACGCCGGGCCTTTCCCACCATCTCCATGGCGTTTTAACCGAGCTACGTCGTCGGCCGTACCCGCATGTCCCCAACCCACCGGGCTGCAAGAAGCGAGCCTCAGTCGCCTTGATCCTACGAGTTAAGCCGACTTACGATCACTGGCCGAGCTCGGATGCTATCACAAATGACCCGTCTTCGTCCGTCGAGCAACAGCTGCAGGATTTCTTCACTCAGCCGTGGGTCCGACATGGAGACCCCGAGGTGTTGTTCATCAAGCGTGCTTCGCGCGAGGGAGATCGCTGGACCGGACATGTTGCCCTTCCAGGTGGAAAGAGGGATCCTGAAGATGCGGACGATCGGGCGGCGGCGGTTAGGGAGGCATCAGAGGAAATCGGCTTCGACTTGACGACGGACGATGTGATCAACGTTGGCAACCTTCCTGAGCGAGTAGTCACCACAAGCTGGGGATCAGAGCCGTATATATTGCCCTTTACTCACCATCGATACGTTCATTCTAAACTAATTGCTTTCTTCCTAGACTCATGGTCCTTTGTCCATTCGTTTTCCTGACTACCCGCACCGACTGCCCAACCTTGAAACTCCAGCCCACCGAAGTAGCTTCGACACATTGGATACCACTCCGAGCTCTCCTCTCCCCATCCCTTCGAACGGTTGAATATGTGGACATGTCACAGCGCTTCGCTCGACAAGGCGGGTATCTGAGTCGTCTAGCCGTTCGAGCTTTGATGGGCTGGATGCAGTTCTCGGCCGTTCGACTACTACCCTCAGAAACCCAGCAATGTACCTCGGTACCCGGCTTCGTGCCCGACGAGACGACGAAGCAAAAATCATTGATATCTCGGTTCAAAGCCTGGACGCTGAGCAATCAGGCAGATTCGGGCGATCTGAACCGCCCCCTGTTACTATGGGGCCTGACACTTGGAGTCTTGGCCGATTTCTTGGACATGCTCCCTCCTCACTCTGCAGTAGAGCTATGGAAGTACCCCACATTCACAGCGCCAGACCTCCGATTCATCGTGAGTATTCTGACCTATAAGCTTCGAAAGCGCAATAAGCAACAAGTGAAATTGGGTGCTCGGCCGACAGACACGGCTGTAGACAGCGAGACCGCTGCGCTGCGCGTGAGCCCGAGTGCAGAGGGGCATGACCACAATGAAGTAGGCATTGGTGGCCTCGGTGTTGGTCGGTACTATGGTCCCGGAGATCATACCGCTGATGGGACCTCGTATGCCGTAGGCATTATGTTGCGAGGTTACTATCAACGGCTGCGGGTTGCCATCTGGGTATACCTCGCCTGGCGCGCGGCTCTCGGCTCAGTAGCAGCTTTTGCAGCCTGGCGATTCCTTCGTCGAAGATTCCTCTAATAAGGTGCTTGTTCATTTACATACTAGCTAGATCTAGATGGTATATGCATAATTGGGACTTAAATTCATAGAGCTCGTGGATGCGCGCCCGGTCTAGATGGTGATTACATAATCTGAATAGTTCCCCACCCCTTCCGCCTGAAACTCCGCAAGTAAACAATCCCCTCGTCAGTCATTGATCACGCTTTCAACTCCCTCTCGGCATCATGGCAGCAACACAGAAACTCTACCCCCGCGGTACCGTCAAGCGCATTGTCAAAGCGCATTCAAATCGCAATGTCAGCAAGAATGCCGATATTCTGGTACGTTCCACTACCAAGCGTCTCGCAACGCGCCAGATCTCATTGCTAACCAGGGCTTCTCCATGGGTCCTACAGATTTTCCTAGACTACATGCTATTCATGCAAGAGTACGCCTTGAACCATTTCTTCCTCAGCCTATCTATACCGGTTGCATTCGTGTGCAAAACATCAAATTAAAGCTTTCCGATTTTCGCGAGTCAACAGACTGACCATCCACAACTAGATTGATGCGAGAAGCCTCGATTCGATCACGCAAATCGGGCGAAAAGAATATATCTGCAAATTCCATCCGCAAGGTGACTGAGGTATGATCTCTCTCTTTTGGGATGGGGTCGTCTCTGTGGTCCCGTGGTCGAACAAGAAATTGCTGACAAGAATTGATCTTCCCTGGTACAGAAAACACTGCGCAAATTTCAGGGATGAAGCAAATTCGCTGGACCTCAGGCGATTGAATGATATACAAAGCAAGTTTTGTGTTTGCGTGTGTGGATTGAAGCGGAGTTTCTTTGGAATTGGCGGGTTGGCGTTTACTAGCATTATGGCGTAATTGGTGTGCGGAGTTAATGATACCCCAGAATTTACGAGAACTACCAAATTGGGGTAGTTTATATTTGTTATTATACAAGCAGCAACTGCGAAGTAACTTTGTCGCTTTGTTCAGTACAGTCAAAGGTCGTTTGTTGAAAGGTAAAAGTACCTCCGTAGGCTGAAAATGCGGGCAGCCCACCGATCAGGAAAGGATTCGGGCGACTTCCACCCGCATCGATTCTGCGGATCGTCGAACTCTCTCTCCGACTCTCTCAACTTCACCCCAACATTCCCACCCATCCTCCTCGTTCATCTGGTAAACCCGCGCGGTTCTAGACTCTGCTAGACTCTGCCGTGCTTGCACCTTGTACAGCACATTTCCCTCTGGTTTTAACTTCCGAAGCTGTGTCACCACATTCCATCATGGCTCCCGCCTCCGCCACCACTCAGAAACCCAACGACAAGGCCAAGAAGCAGACCTCTCAAGCTCCTAGCACCCCCAAGGCTGAGTCTGAGAGCCCCGTCTCCGAGACGAACGGTGCTGAGCCTACTGTTTTGAAGGAGTTGCAAAAGTGCGTATGACGCGATCGGTTTCTGCCCGACACGTGAAGCTAATTGAATTGCGCCTCTAGGAGCCTGCGCAATGCCGTCAAGAAGCTGGTACGTTCCACAATCTCTCTACTTCATGTGATTCAATTTCCGATATCTTGTGATTGAGTATACTGACAATCGATTGCTTGTTGAATAGAACGCGACTGCCAAGATCGACGCCATCATCGCTGAAAACCAAGGCAAATCCCTGGACGACCTCATTGCTGAGAAGAAGATCAATGCGGACCAGAAAGCCCAAGCCCTGAAGAAGCCCGCTCTTCAAGCATCCATTGCACAGATTGAGGAGCAGATTGGTCACTACAAGCAGTTCGCTGCTCAATACGAGGCGCGCTTGGAGAGCCAGAAGGCTACTCTGGAGAAAGCTCACCAGGAGGAGCTGGAGGCTGTCCGTGCCAATGCTATTGCTGATGCTACGGAGACCTCGTCGCGCGTTCTGCGCGAGCAATTGCTCACCCTGACCAAGTTCCTGTGCGCTGCTGCTAATATGCGTCATGCGGGCGAGACCGAGTCCCCTGAGAGTCGTGCTTTCGAGGGTGTACTCTTCCAGGTCTATGGAGGTAACAGGAAGGCTGTTGACTCTATGATTAAGCTGGTTGATGGTGCGGATGAGAAGGTGGTCGGTGTTGAGGGTGATGCTCTGGAGCTGAGCTGTAAGTGTTGTTTCTTCAATCGCTGCTCTGCAGTGTCTTTCCCCCGATTCTGTGGCTTACATTCATCGTTTCTAGATCACGATGTTAAGCTGGCATCCAACAAGTTTGCTCCCGTGGAAGAGACATCCGAAGCGACCACCGAATCCGCTGCTGTTTCCGACCCCACCGTGGCCAATGCCGGCCTGACCGAGCTTCAGGATCCCTCCATCAGCGACGAGCTGGCTGCCTCCGAGGCGGCCAATGCCACTCCTCAGGGCGAACAGGTTGCACCCCCCTCGCAGACCTTGATTTCCGATGGTGCCAACCAGGTGGCTGAGACGACCTACAACCCGACTTCCATGGAATCTTCGGCCACCACTGATGCCTGGGTAGAGGTTCCCCGTGACCCTGCCGAGACTGAGACTGGTCTCCAGGCCACTCCTGCCGACGTGAACAACAACACTGTTACTGCCGAGGGTGCCGCAGCCGGAACCAAGGGACAGAATGGTGGTCAAAACGGCCGTGGCCGGGGCCACCGTCGTCCCCGTGGCGGTGACGGTTCTCGTGGACGTGGAGGACGAGGTGAATTCCGTGGCCGTGGCCGCGGAGGTCGTGGAGGTCGTGGCCGTGGCGGATCCAACGGTTCCCCGGCAGCCACTCCCGCCCCCGAGAGCCAGGGCGCTGCCCAGTGGTAAAGGAAACACACAGATGTCAACATCTCCTTCGATGCTCAACACATGAAACTATCTAATCCCTCGGCTTCGTCCTACCCAGGACAATGCTGTCACCTGTTACTGCCATTTTCTCTTGCCGCTGGTCTGGTGTTATGGATCACGAACGCAACGAATTTTCTTTTCCGAGGAATGATTTTGGGGTTATCTTCTTGTTTCCCCCTATTTTGCTAACAAAAATTGTCATCCTCTAACTAATGCTTTGTTTCGAGCGTGCATATTACCCCCGATCAGGGTTATCTTTTCTCCATGTATTCTATTGTCATTTCCTGGGTGATTCGATGGTGATGGGGGAATGGCGGGCTGGCAGCTAACTTTCCGATGGGAAAAGCTATGAATGAAGAACTTTATGGCGAGTCTTGATTATCTCTTTGATTGTGGATGTAGGTCTTACGTATGGCTAGCTATCGACAAGACACGAGAGTCCTTTGATGCCGAGATGGAACTAGAGATGGCGTTGAGACTGAGGGCGGACTCTTTAGAATGTGTCTCCGATCACTCATGTCCGGATATGACACATATATTATGTATAGGATGGGGAAAGAACGCGATCAGTAGCATGATAGATCTCAATCTGCTTCTGGCTTTAGCTCAATTTCTGGCTTTAGCTTAAGAGCTTGAGGTTGGCCTTTCCCCCGCATGCAATGTAGACTGCGAGTAAAAATTCATCCTACAGTTTTGGCTTTGATTCCCAGACCTAGCAGCCCCTCCTCCAGCGTCTTAAACAACATGGGGCTCTCAACAAAAATCTAACAGACATTCCACCCCTTCCAGATTCTCTCGGACCTCGATCTTGAGATCAACAGTACATATCCTTTGAGATCCCCGTACGCGTTAAATAATCTCATCTTCGCCGGTGAAATTTCTCTAGTCCATAGCATGCGAACTACTCGTGGAATCCTGCTTCTGGAAGCGACATCCTTTCAAAGATTTCGAACCTAAGCCGTGCTAAGGCTTGGGTTTATGGACATGCAGATTACTCAACGGAAATCAAGGAAAGGGTGATCCGTATTGTGGCGAAGCAAAGGGGATATATACTTCCGTGGAGTACTGAGAAGGGATTGGGGGATCGGACGTTGGGAAGGTGGTACGCGCATGATCTTTTAGATAGCGTACTTTTTAAGTTCGGATGCACTTGTAGGTGTTCGCGGCTGGGATTGTTGCACTGCAAAAAGCTGCAGTTTGTAGGCTGATCTCAGGGAATTCTATCTACTAATTATGGCCCTATCATTTGCTTATCAATATGCAAGTACACTAAAAAAACACCAGTCGGGTGATTTATGTATTTCCATCCCTACTAGGAGAATATGGTCGAGGAACAGGCCCCGCTAAATGATGGGGTCCCGCGTGGACCCCTGGATCCCCTAGGGCCGGGCTCCCTTCCGCCCCATGCTTGACCTTGCTTCGTCATACCTGTTCCCTTAAAACCTGCTCACTTTCTCCTCTCCTTCGACTACTCACCCTCTCAATTCCTTCATAACTCGATCAATTGAATCGCCTTACCACGGCGCTAGCCAACATTATGGCTATCGCTGCCGCCCAACGAAAACAGGTCCTCAAGGTATTGATGATCTCGCTTCTACTGGACCTCGTATGATCCCCCTCCATCTCAAGCCACTTCCGCGCACTCACAGAGCAATCACTGACCCTCAAATCAATCGCCAGATCTCCTTCACGTTCATCCTCCCCCTTTTCCCCTCCCTCCTCTCCTTCTACCGCGCCCAAGACCCATCACCGACCTCCCTCCTAAACCGCATTTTCCATTACCTGAACGCCTACAAGAATGCCTTCGCCCGCCCCATCGACTCACGCTACGACATCGTCCTTCTCGGTGGAGCACTAGGCTCCCTCTTCTCCCTTCTCCAAGCCGTCGCCGCCCCTATCATTGGCCGCCTCTCCGACCGCCATGGTCGACGCCGCGCCTTATTAATCTCAATGGTCGGGAACATCTGTAGCGTCACGCTGTGGGTTTCTGCGACGGATTTCCGCACATTCCTGGCTAGTCGGGTCGTTGGCGGGCTGAGCGAGGCTAATGTCCAGCTGGCTAATGCTATTGTCGCGGATGTCACGGATGAAACGCGTCGGGGCGCGTCGATGGCGCTGGTGGGCGCTTGTTTTAGCATTGCGTTTACCTTTGGGCCGATGCTCGGTGCGGCGTTGAGTACGGTGGACATTGTCACGGCGAATCCGTTTATCACTGCGGCACTGGTCTCGCTAGTGCTGATCTTTGTGGAAACGGTTTATTTGTGGGCTTGTTTGCCTGAGACGCACCCGCGGCTGACGACGTTGGAACGGGAGGAGAGTGCTGAGTCCGGTGCGGGGACGAAGAGCGAGGCGAAGGTTGGAAAGCCTCGAGGATATACGAATAACCCGGCTCTTCTCAATGCTGTCCACTTCCTTTTCCTCCTGCCGTTCTCCGGTCTGGAATTCTCTCTCCCTTTCTTGACGACGACTCTCTACGCCGGAACAACTACGGCCAGCCCGGCGGCTTTGAATGGTCGTCTCCTTTCTTTGATGGGTCTGATTGCATCCCTTCTCCAGGGCACGCTCGTCCGTCGCCTTCCTCCATTGATCACCGTGCAAGCTGGAGTCGTCGCCTGCGCGCTATCATTCTTCTGTTTAGCACGCGTCTCCACACCATCAGGCCTCTATGCCGCAGGCGGCTTATTGGCCGTGACGAGCGCTACCGTCGTCACCGGTCTGAACAGCCTGGGCAGCTTCGAGGCCCGGGATGCCGATCGCGGTGCTGTGATGGGCCGACTCCGGGGCTGGGGTCAGGCAGGACGTGCAGCTGGACCGATCTTGTTCTGTACGCTATTCTGGTGGGCTGGGCGTGAAGCAGCTTATACCGTCGGTGGATTGGCCATGTCCGTCGTTGCCGTGGCGGTGTTTGGCTTGTTGAAGTCGCCTTCGTTGCATGTCAAGACGGAGTAAATGTCCGAAGTGCAGACCGCTGGTCGGTACTGTACACATCTATATTGCTAGAGTGCCTATTTGGATGGATTGCCCTCGGCGGGGCAAATTTCCGGGATAGCCGTCTTGCGACTCGTTGTATTACTAGTTGAGCAAATAGCATATTCAAATTACGCATATAAGCCTGCAGCGGGATTAATGCAAGCTACGCTTGGCATGAAAGCTTCTCCGCGCAACTCAGTCCTAAATTAGATTGAACTTCTACAAAGAAATACAAAGAATTCCTCAAGAATTAAACTCTTGACGAACCGGTGGATCCATCAGGCGCTGCTGACAAATTGACAGCCGCTTGAAGCCGCGGCGATCTATAAGCAGCCCCTCGAACCTGGAATTTTAGAAGCTTAAAACAGAAAACCTACAGCCGTCCAAAAGTACTAGATCTCTTTACCCCTCTCGCATTCGCCTCTTCAACGTTCCTCTCCCATCTCCCTCCCATCTACCGATCCAACACAAAATACACGTCATGACCAACTTCAAGATCCAGATCATCTCCGACACCGTCTGTCCCGTACGTTACACCTCCCTCCGCCTGCTCCTCCCTCATCTCCAACCTCCATACTAATCCCCTCCCCAAATTCAGTGGTGCTACGTCGGCTACAGACGCCTCTCCCGCGCAATTACAGCCCACCAAGGCAAAAACCCCCTAGACACCTTCACCCTAACCTGGAACGCATTCTACCTCAACCCCGCAGCCCCCGAATTCCCCGGCGCGGACAAAGCCAACTGGTACGCCGTGAAATTCGGACCCGAGCGCACGGCGGCGATGTTCTCGCGTCTGTCTGCCATCGGCGAGGGCGAGGGTATCAAGTTCAGTTTTGGCGGGAATACGGGGAAAACGCGCGATTCGCATCGTTTGCTCTGGTATGCGGGGCAATTGGAGGAAGCTAAGCGTGCAGATGCCCCTTCTACTTCTGCCGTGGTAGGCGGGCTACAAACCCGCGTCGCGGAGAATCTATTCCGCGCATACTTTGAGGATGAAAAGAATATTACCGATCCACGGGTATTGTTAGAGGCCGGAGTTGAGGCGGGGTTGGGTCGGGAGGAGGTGAAGAAGCTTTTGGATTCAGAGGAGGGAGGGGCCGAGGTTGATTCCGAGGCGAAGACTGCGTCGAGACGGTTGGTTACTGGTGTGCCGTATTTTTCGATTCAGGGCAAGTATTCTGTGGAAGGGGCCGATGAGCCCGAGACGTTTTTGGAGATTTTTGAGCATATTAAGGAGGATGAACAGATCTAAGGTTGAAGATTTTTGAGTTGTTGGGGAAGTACTATGTATCATTTCAAGCTCTAATCTGGGATCAGAAGTTGAGGGTGATTCAAATCTTATTATGCTCCACTGATGATCATCAAGAATGGATCTAGGATATCAATTTTCATGCAAGTAATCTGGCATTAGTGGGGATTCAATATACGCTACCTATCAGCGCGGGTATATTGCATAGGAAAGGCCAATTGGATGACGCTAAACTAAATGAGAAACCTAGCTATCGGAATTAGAGATACTAGCAAGGCCTTTCAAGCCGCGCTTTAGGCTGCTCGCAGACACCCCAAGTTCTTCTCCGATTAGCTAGTCCTCGAACATAGTCCTCACTCTCGAATTATTAGGCACTCTTCTTTTGAATATTCAAAAGAAGTTTGGAAGCTCTATCTTCCGATTCTTGAGTTTGGAAAATCAAGATCTTGGATTTCCCACAGCCACGACATCTAAGCACTTAATTAGTTCCTACAAACATCAGCTGATAAAGTATGATCATGGGATCTACCTTTTCGCTCGCTCGAGTAGTACAATTTTCTATTTACACATCGGCGAAACGCCCATACTGTCAGCACGCAGTCATGTTGACGTCTTAGTGGGCGCTGTGTCGATGCCAAATCCGCTTTATCTCCGAATTAAAACCGAACGACAGGAATTTTCCTAAACAGCTAATTTTGACTAACTTGATGAATAAAAAGTGCGGAATTCAAAGGACGCAAATTTTCTAGTCTCGAGGAAGATTGTACATGGCTTTGCAGCGGGGCGCTAGGCCGGATCACAGGTTTTAAGGATGGTCAACGAAGTAACTGTAATTGATCATTCGACCTTGAATTTTATTCGACAGTCGTGGAAATCCAGATTAAGAACCGCCCGTAGGTCCAATTTATTTTGCTTGCATATCAGTAGCGCTCCATAATAAGCGATGCCTTCAGTGAGTCCTCTGCGAGGAACCAGCCCTTGCTCTGCAAGTGCGCGGTTAATTCGGTCTACTCAATTAAGGCTGTTTTGCAGTCCTTTCTTTTGAAAAAAGCTTCAACAATGTACTCCGTCCCCGTACCCTGGAGGTTCAAGAGGGGCCAGATCTCCAGCTATAGGGGTTTCTCGTTCCACGAGCGAACAGAGCGCCTCACGAGGATCGGGCCAAAGATACGCGATACTGCTAAAGTATCAGTGCCCCATTTGTTGGAATTACAATTATCGAACTTGCTCGGCCTATTATTTATCAGCATTTTGCGGAAGTTGCTTATTGCTGGAAGATCCAATCCGCTTTTCCCAGAGTCTGCTACCGTTTTGTTGCGGCTGATAGAAAGTGTCTACTTCCATTCGATTTGCGCCTCGTATTGCTTGTTGCCAGCGTTAAAGCCATCATTGTCAGCCGCAATATGGGCAGCTTTCATATCGCTGCCTATAACGGTATACCGCTTGTTATACGTTAGCTAGAAGTGATCTTCTTTTTCGGTCTTTCGGATACGGGCGCTCCAGTCGGTGGCATAGAGTTCCTTGGAGCTCTTATCGAGAAATTGGATATTCATTTTTGTAACAGTGAGAGTATCTCAAAAGTCAATAGGACGGTAGCTGTTAGCTCGTGTTCAGAGCTAAGGACTGCATGTGGGTTGAGCAGGAGCCGAATCTCGTAGTCGGGCACTATATTTGATACTGCCCGTACTGGGGACATGATAGCGGTGGTCATGGCGAAGGAGGGGCATGGATGGTATAGAAGTGGTGGCTCAGATGAAGCCACCAAAGCAATAAACGACTATTACACGATTAAATCAAGGTAGTTAGTATCGCGTGCCGTCAAGGTCTTTATACGTGTTGGAAGACTTGATTGTGTTTGGCGTAATAGAATTAGCTCGTGTTAATTGAAATAGGTCTGGATTGTTGGCATCTAGGGATCTAAAAGCATTTTCTATATCAACAATCGTCGGATGTCTTTCCGTTAAACAAGAATAAAATAAAGTTTATTTTATTTTGGTGGCATGGATCTTCCCAGGCGGACCAACAATTCTTTGTCCGCAAACGGTGCAGGTCCTACCCAGGGGTACCAGCGGGGTCCAGACTGGTCATTTGCGATGGACTCGTCATACAAATAAGTCTAAATCTTAACGAACAGTTTACCTCCTGCAAATAGGGTTACTGAGCTCCCAATCGCCTACCAGAGGTTCTGGATATCAGTCATGCACCACTCAATTTCAAACACCCTATGCAAGTCTTTACCTTTTAATAGCATGAGCCTTGCAGCTGCCAGTAGTGGGCTAATATGGATATGGATCATCGGCTAAAATAGCCCCAAAATCCCCCATCTACTTCGGTTATTGTCCAGCTTATAATGTACATTGATTACAAAGAATTTTACAGGTTATTATATCTCAAGGGAGTGAGTCCGCTATAATTTTGTCATATAAATGGTTGGACCGACCATGGACCGACCGCAGTTCGTATGAACGTACTGAACCATGAACCTTTGCTCCTTAATATTCATGTTAGGTCATGAAGCCGTCGAAACACAAATGGAAGGCTTAGGCGTGCTACAGCCATGGGACAGACCTCTCTAGTTTGTAGTCATGATATATCGCCTGAGTGAAATAATGTGTTCATCAGTTATCTCATAAATGGTGTAGTGTTCATATTCTAGACCCGACATACCGGCAAGCCTTCCTGAATCTAGACTACGTGATGGAATTCTCTCCTAGGAGGACTGGCTGCGCAGGCATTCTGATAATGATAGATATCGGCTACAAGTCTACAATGAATGCATTATCTCGAATTATTTGTGGCTCACTCATATACTCAATGTCACTCAGGACTGGGGAGATATCGGCCACCGAACGGTAGCCTATTTAGCCTAGAAGCATCTAGGAGATACACATCCAATCCATCCTGGTAGCAAGACATTTCTTCAAATATGTAATGCTGTTGCAATTCAATATAAAATATATTTCCTTAATCGCCACGCAAACACATCAAACACAAACAAGAATTTGTGACCCCAGACACAGCTCACTGAATGCCAGTCGTCTCACTAGCAGGTATAGGTATGCCGTTGTGTCGATCGAGGTCCGCCAACAGGCTCTTTGGACATAGAGCTCTGGATAGGCTGGGCCGAGACTCATAATCCGAATGATGCGCCACAGTCATCTTCTTATCCGGGCGCAAGACGTACTCTGGCACCGCCAGCAAATCGTCCTTTTTGACCCATTTCCAGCCGGTTTGACCACCACTACCATCATCGGGCCCCTCGATCACGAACCCAGCCAGTGCAGCTGGAGAATAACTTGGAGCCAGATTGGTCTTCCGGATCCGGGCAATTGGATGGAAGAATTCTTTAGTGGTGCGAGCGCTATCGACATCCCCTGGAACCTGCGGATAGTTTCCCGGCGTGCGGTCCTGTTTCCCTAGGCCCCGGAAGAACGCACCCTGCAGGCCAGCAAAATTGGACGTGATGTGCCCACAGCCCCAGTCATCATTTTGTTGGCCTAGGGCGTTACGTTTGGCCCGCTCAGCCCGGTGTTTCTGGATTAGTTCCTCGATTATCACACCTTCAAAAGTCACCATTCCAGAAAGATTGTCCACCTAGAGGTCCGGAGTTAGTACTCAATGGACCATGATAATAAATCACTTGGACAAAGAGGTGGAAAATATGGCATACCATCCATGCAAATGTAATATCCTCGATCTCACTATCTGGAGCTCCACCCCCAATATTTTGGTGTACGCCGGGAAACCAACATTGCTGTAGATCCTTGGCTGGCGCATCCTGAGTTCTGTGCCAAAGGGTCGGTGGGAAGGTGAGTCGTCTCTCATCGATAGCCAGGGCTTGAAAGGCATAGTCAATGTCTACATCATCTGGTAAGTGGGGTTGCATTTCGAGGAATAAGACGCTTTGCAGGCAAGGAGCGATGAACTCACTTTTTGACACACTTGTGTTGTGAAATGCGTACTGCTTTGAAAGATTGATACCTACTCTCGAAGCCAAATTTACTAACGGCCAATCAGGGACCCCCTGATCAAAAGCAATGTTAGCTCCTGTCATTCGCTGCTTTAGAAGTACCTGCACGTACTAGAGCTCCAACCGTGTCCCATACGCCCACTACTTTGATGCGAACATCATTCTCTAAGCGCAGTTTGCCTTGATTCTGTTGATACCATGCGGTCTCCCGGAAGGGCTGTCCGCCGGTATTCTCCCGGTAAGCCTTCCACATCTCGGCGAAGTGCGACATGTGTTGGGACGAGAGTACGCCTATGTCGGATACTAGGCCAGCCACGGAGCGGACGGTAAAAGCGCCGCGCGAGAATCCGAAAAAGAACAACTCGTCGCCTTTAACGTAGTTGTTGGATATAAATTCGTAAATCTGACAGACTTCATTGTCCAAACCCCAGCCGATGCCGCCTATAATAGAAAGAAAGTAGTTATCACATCAGCACTGCACGGTTTCAAATTGGAAAATTCGGATCTTACCATAAATAGCCTTCTGGAAAGGGAGCTCACCCGATCCCAGTCCAGAATGATATGAAACAATTTGCTGAACGATATTACCATGGGGGTCTGGGCCACTCGTCGCGATTGTACGAGCGATTCTCGCGACATTGGACGGCACGGACGCGTCTCCCAGGTCGGATGCAAGCCAGGTTCCGTCTGCACAAAGGATAATACGTTTATAAGTTGCTAGCCGAGCCGCTAGCTGCGCCGATTCGCGGGGCATGGCGGGAATGAGTATAGAGTTTTAGCTGGTTTGCGAGGCAATTTGTGTGGATGATGGGCCTGTAGTTTGGACTAAGGAAGTTGATGTTAATATATCCATTTGTGCCACGCGATCCATGGATTATTTCCCAAAGGTCTACCGAGTGACCGGCTCGCGATGGCAAATCAAACCTAGCCATCATCATGGGAAAATCTCTCAAAGGAGCCTCACGCTTTGACAGTAAAATGATGTCTCGCGGCTTGGCTTGGCAAAGAAATATACCCGCTTGCAGCCAAGTCTTAGTCCCAGCTTATTGTTCATGGCGGATTTGGTTAGTGGGTATGTGACTCCGGGTTGAACCAAAAAGACACCCAAACACCCCGCTTGCCGCAAAGGCTTCAAATCTGACGGAATCCAGTCACTCTTTTGCATTTACAGCTGCAATAGCTACATTTTTTGAACAATATTACCGCTAGTGTATATGATCCGTTCCTGGTTTCGCTTGTCTTGGGGTTTGATTGACACAACGTTGCGAAGAGGTATTTAGATGACGTACTTCCATGAGCTACAAGGGCGAATTTTCGTCACCAGTGTTCTGCTCAACCCATTACAATAGCAAGAACCTGTTGATCGGTAAGAGCAGACAACGTTACCCTCGTTCAGAAACAATCCTACTGGTAAAAAGCCGGAATCTGGAATATGGAACTGAGTTCATTCTTTGTCCTTGATCACGATCCGAGTAAATCTAGAACCCGTGGAATAGCCAAAACCGGAATGCCGGTCTTGGCACATTTTGAAATTTGAATATACCATAGAAGCTTAAAGAACAAGCACAGCCATGAATACACAAAGTCTTTAGATGGGACTAGATTCTGCTAGGTATTTTGAGTGTTATTTGCCAAAAGACAACGCACATACCAAGTCACCTGCACCGAGAAAAATGATTTCAGAATGAAAAGAAACGTTTCTTTCACATATACGTTGTCTGTGATTGTGGGTAAATAGTGACCTGATTCCTCACATTTCCCCTTGACTAAAATCGACATAGCTTTGAGGACTTCGTCTATCGCTACTACAAAAGGAGTGTGCAATACTGGTTGCGTGGTGACTATAAATCAAAAGTATATATTTCTTCATCTCTGCCTATTATTCTACTCACTCAAGTCAGTAATTAATGTAATTTTGTTGTCTTGGTTTGACCTAGACTCTATCTCGGCTCTAGAAGCCGTCGCCTGAGCTCCCTTGCCCAGCAATGGAATGGCCTCATGTTGAGAACTTCCTGTTAATTTTTCAATGGTAGATTAATTTGCAACATTGTTATTCTGAGAAAGAAACTATAAAAAGCTAGTGGCGAGATTATATTTTGGATTCGGGCGATAATTGACCTCAGTCGTGTACATTTAATGCAGTTCACGCTTTAAATCTAAGCTTCATGCTTGGTTAGTCCAGCCACCCACTCACCAGCGATCTCCTGAAGTCTCCGGCCGTAGAGCAGGAATTTAGACTCATTTTGAAATCAGCTGCAACTCGCTGTATGCGTCTATATACACCGGATTTTGTCCGCCGGGTGGGACTTTCCTGTCTGGGCAGCCGCCGCTTTAATAAGGGCGACCAGGATCATGCTCAGTGATCTGATCAGCGCAGTCATGCATATAATCGATCAGTGACCAATCAGCCGTGCTCAGTGATCACTCAGCTATAGCTTACTCGCCCTGACTCATTATCCAATCAGCGAGCGGTATTTCTCTTCCCACAGTCCAAGTCAGACTTAGTTGATCCCGCTCCGAGCGGACAAGAAAGGGTTCAAGCTCTAGTGTTTTATAATGACGATCAAATTCTAGAACCTGGTGAACCCGGACCATAGGATCCATTACTAGAGTCACCATTTGATTTCCCGTGGACATTTTAATATTCCTAGCAATTCCATTTAGTAATATCGACATCCCTTCGCAGTCCGGTACGGGCCGACTTGGTATGCTCAGAATAGTTTTATTCGTGACCCAACACTACTACAGCCATTGACACGAAGACTCCGAGGGGCTGGATGATGACTAAAAAGTTTGAGATCATAGTTAGGGCGGTATATACCACGTGAAATTAATAGTCTGAATGATGCTCTTTACTAAAGTAGAGGTAGGAAGGTAGCAGTGGAGTAAAATAGCCATTGCTAAATATGGCAAAAACATACAACAGCCAGGATTCGCATGTGGTCACCCACCATACTACTAACTGGCCGGCGTGTGGCTTAAGTACGGCTGAGCGGACGGGAAGCCCTGTTCTCCACACCCTATGGTCGTATGTGTTTTGTTTCAATTGTAATATACCATATATCTAAAATCGTCTCCTGGAAGAAGAGACTGAACATACATCGAACGTTGGACGGAGTGAAAAGGGCCAAGAGCGACTTTACGACGCTTCAGTAGGGGGAAAAAGCGCCAGATATGGCACTGGACCACCTTATATAAAGCCCAGAGATTTACAAAACTTGGAGGACGGATCTGATCATGAGAATTTGATAAGTGTTTTAATTTCGACTTCTTTAATGGTTGAATGCAGAAATAGAGAGTGACGGTTTTCCCAGAGCAATTAGCGTGATGTCTTAAGTAATAACCTGATGTGACGGTTTTCCCCGATCAGGAAAAACCTGATATAACGATTTTGACAGATCAGGAAGGGGGGCCTATCCCATCTCCATCTAACTTCAAACATAAATAACTCAACAAATATTAGAGATATGGAGATGATGAAGATATTATAGTAGATCCTATGAGAGTCTCTATTTAATTATATTATTAGTTGCTGGATTTATGATGCCGCACATAGTATATGATTACATCTAGACGTAGGATAGAATCCTTATTAAATTTGTTTGCCCGATACTTAAAACAGGTAGCGAAGTGGTGCTTTGAATGTCATTAAATCATAGATATCACCCCGCTAGGATCTCGTATTACTAAATTAGTTATACGATATCTCACCGATATTAGTAGTATCCACTACTAGTGATCCCTCTTCTAAGTCAATTTATGGATATTAGCACTAGTCTCAGCGCAAGCGACCCGACTAAGCATAGAGTCACGCACATTAGATGGTCAGCTACTTCGTGTATGAACGTGATTTCTTTCATTTAGAAAGCTTATACGGCTAATAAAGCATCATTCTCTTTGCTCTATAAACTTAGTGGACGGTCGAATACGCTTTGGAGGCATGTTGATCGGTAGACAACAAAAGAGAACTGAAAAGGTAGGTCGGCGTCACTCGCTTAGCTATGATGTTATGCATCATGGATTGTTACTGCTAGCGAATCCATTTCTTCTGGGATTACATGGCATCTGACCTTCCGCAAACTCATGGAAGAAAGGGAAGAAAAAAATAGAAAAGAAACAAAGTAAAACTGGCTAGCTTTTGTGATAGGCGGGATGTTTTTCACTTTGCTGCGTTGCCGTCAACACCCGCTTAATCCTGTTCTCCCCTGAAGCATAAGGCTCATCCGCCTCCTCGCGAGCCATATCGTTGATCCAGCGTCCGTTTGGCCGAATGCTCACACCTTTAGATAACTTCGTTGCCAGGTAAAGCCACGACAACATGTTACCCACGGTACTAACCTCGTCGCTTACGCTGCTCGCCGCATATCTGCTCATGCGATTATATAGTTCCGGGTCCATCCACAGTTCAAAAAGATGGTTAGCCACTGCTTCTGTGTCACCGACATCAACTAAAAACCCGTTCTTGCCATGCTGAACTTGCAGCGGGATTCCGCCGGCTAGGGTCGCGATCACCGGTTTGCCCTTGTGTAGCGCCTCGGATACCTTGACCTCAAACCCTTCGCGGGTGGAGAGTTGTAGGGCAATCTTTGCCTTGGTTAGAAGGGCATTAAGCACCTGATCATTGGGACCGACACGCATAATGCAGATCAGTGACCGAATATGCTCGAGGTGATGCTCGACGAAAGCTAAGGCAGCTTCATAGACGATCGAGCCGTCCGGATCATCGACGGATCCGTGTCCGCAGATAAGCAACTTAGGAGGCTTGATGTCTGGATGTGCCCCGACGAGACGCCTATGGAACGCTTCGTACGAGACGAGGACGTCTTCGATCCCTTTTGAAGGATCGAATCGGGCAACTTGTATAATATAGTCCTCTGGCATAACATCAGCTTATGCAATTCTGAGATAGAGGCGTACGGCAGAAGCCCCCAGAATATCTCACCATCCGGGTATGCAATGTGCGGCATGTACCGCTCCCGGCACTTCGAGTTAAAGATCCGCCCATAGTAATTGCTGCTCCAGTCTGTCATAGGCTTATTCAGACCGTCTAGCCAGTCAGTTGAAGCTGGCAAATATCCAAGTTTCTCTAGAGGCACATTTTCTGGGACAAAGGCGCCTACAGGATGACTGATAAAGAGATCTGCATGCTTGATTGCCTCCCACAAGAATCCCCAGGCCTCAGCTTGCGGAGTGCCCGCCGTGTTAACAAGGTCACTTCGGATCTGAATGTGACTACGGAAAATAACCGGTCGGTCTGGAGTTTGTTCCTTGATAAGTGGGATCAACCATGGTAGCTGTGGGTCGTCAACTACGATAACGTCGGCACCGCCCTCCCAAGGTGGCATTAAAGGGCCGTTGCTTTGATGCCAAGGCGGAGGTGGCAGTCCATGTTCCTGGAGTAATGGATATGCGCGGTAGCGAAGATTATCAAACCACTGGGGAAATGCGAATGATTTTCCCTTGAGCCAGTAGCGTTCTGCATTTTCAAGGACCCACTCCTGAAGGATACCCCTATCCTCTTGAGTAAATCGAGTGCCAGGAGGTGCGACGCCTTGCAGGATATTGTGGTTGTTCTTGGTAATTCGGAAGATACCGGGTTTCGGTTTTGGGACATACCTGAATGAATGGTGAGCAGGGAACTGTGCGAAAAATATAAGTGAGACTAGCAAGAGCATACCACCTAAGGTCCACTCCGAGTACTTTTGCAAAACGAACCATAGCATGGCGCATCAGAGCGACGCCACCACCTTGCGGAGTAGCACTAAAGAAGGCGATCTTTACCCTTCTTTTCATTAGGTCGTTGGCATATTTATTAATTGCCTTCCACGTAGGAACTCCCACGGTTTTTTCATAGTCCGCAAGCTGGGTCAATCTTACATGGAATGCGGCGTCGACCTCAACAAGGCCTCGGACACCGATCTCTGGGACGGGTGCTTGACTGGGGCCGAAAAATCTGCCGAAGAGTGAGCAAGAAGCCGGATTCAGCTAGAAGATGACCGCCTCACCTGATACATTTCCTTGCGATCGATTCTGCGTGTTCGTCCAATGACTTATACGGCAGGTCGTTCTCATATAAACCAAAACTTACTTTCTCCTCCGACTCGCGCAGCACAATCGGGATAATATCTAGCTCAGCCCAGAGGCGCGAACAGAGCTCAGGGCACCGTTCAGACAGCTCTGTTGACATGGCTAAGCCGACGAGCTTTTGGCTGTGCTCCTCCTGGTAATCTCTAACCTTCCCTAAGACGAACTCCATAAACCCGGTCCAACCATCCCGGCGGCTGGCGCTAGGGAATTCAAATTGCACATAGTCCAGCGAGTACGAACTATCTCTCACGGAAAGGGCAAGGGTCGCCCCAGCCAGGAGGTGGAATCGGACTGCCACGCCTGCATAGATAGCCTGCGAGGGATCAATATGCAACTTCTGCACGCATGAGATATCTCCATACACTGAATGGCGGCCCAGTCCAGTCGTCTTTCCGCAGCCCTGACTTCAGTGGTCGCTCATATACAGACATCCGTCTCTCAACTTCGTCGCCGCTCGTGTAGACCGTGCGAAACATAGCGGATGGGTTTCGCGAAGTAGAGTATAGTCACTGAAATAGAAAAGATATGTAATTATCATAAAGCCATGCAAGCAGCTCTCGATCATGATGCTTCGGTGTATCCGAATCGACAGACATGTGGAACAATATTAATCGGGCTTTGAGCTTTCATATTGTCACCTGTTCGGAGGTGGCTGAAAAGCTTCCGAATAGTGAAACAGTGTCCATGGTTCGACAACAACGCCATTTTTGCGCCGCCCACCCTTAGATTTCTGTTTGGACTTGTCTAGACCATTGCGACTATTATCCCGTCGGTGAACTCAAATGTAAAATTCTCCTGTCGAAAGATGAAGAGGACAGGCGTTATACTGAGTGGCCCACTTTCCTTTTTGTTTATGCAGTGTTGAACTGGCGCAGTGGTCAAACGCCAACCACTAAGACCATTTTGGGATAAAATGTTCATCGTCCACCCAATTGCCCGGGTATTCGTATGGTATTCGGGTTACATAGACTCGGAGTATGGTACCGTAACACACTAGTACTGTAACACACCACAACTGGATGATACAGACTCTTAAGAGTGTTCAACCACTCTCATCTTCTATCAACTGCTTCTATTGGACATCTTCAGTACTAGCTATTACATCAATTCATCTCACTGATATATAGTAATTTGTTATCCTTGGCGTTACGAACGTCGTTACACCGTGGATCCAAGTCATCTATGGGGTATTCCACTCTGCCCGATAAATCCGTTCTTTCTCTTCAATCATTCAGCCTTCTCATCCAAGATTGATTGCGCTTGACCTCATCCTCGGACCGTCAATTAACTAAATGATAGTGAACTTTCAAGGAAGGTCGAACCGCGTGTGAAACGAATTTACTTCAAGTTCCAACCTGGGTCTGACCATTTTGACGCCTCTCCAGTCCACCTGCAAACGCTGAATGCATAAAGAATTGATCTCAATTATATTGGAAACCTCACCCAGTTGAGGGACAAGGAGAATATAGATTGGCCGTAATGGGTGACCTTTCGTGGGGTACTTTTAGTGGGGAAGAATCTCTCAGTAATATCGGTGTAGATATCCCGTGAGGCGTGCCAATAAAACTACTCCCTGTTATGACATTGAGAAGATGGCAGCGAGGAAGAGCAAGCTTTGGCCGAAAATACGCAAAGCTCCGTATCATAATTAAGATTCACATCATGGATTGAGAATATTTGTACATCTTGTAGCATACTCAAGATAGTGTGTTCAACATCTGGCTTTGATCTCTGTACAGCCCGTCCCGTAAGTGCGAACAAACTTTGTCAGCCAAGAATTTAAGCATCCACAAGATTTCTCTATTTTTGTCTGTATCCGGTCTGTTGGAGCGTAGAGATTCCATTTCAATATGTGCATGGTCGTGCGAGGTTGCAGCAGACGCGGTTGCAGCAGACGCGATTTCCCATGAGTCACGCTCCTCATCGCTTTCAGGATGGAGCATTGACAGGATCTTGTTCCACTCACCGAGCAGATCCATTTGCGTAGCAGACGCACTTTGAAGAATAGATATGAGTTTGCCAATTTCTTCGCCAAGCAACAAGGAGCGCTGAGCAGCTTGAACAAGAGGTTCGCAACAATCGTTCTTATAAACAGCTGAACTGATTCCTTGTATATCGTTCCGCCTGACATTAGCGGGCACTCTCCCAAGGTTGTTGCTGCTATTGACTGGGCCTTGCGACTCTGGGTCTGTGACCGACATCTTTCTCCACGCTTCACCGGTAGCCTCTTGTTTCAATCTGCCTTGCGTAGACCGCCGCAGACACAGACTGGAAGTTGCAAGGTCCTTCAAATAGAGAAACAAACACCTTACCTTCTCAAATCCCAGCTCTGTCATGGCACCAACAAGCTTTGTCAGCACAGGAACGGCAAGAAGGGACCAGAATACAAAATATGTTTTTCCAAAATTGCTGGTTGGGTATAGATCTCCGTAGCCGATGGTTGTAAGTGACGTGTATGTGAAGTAGAGAGATTCAAAATATGTCCAATTTTGGCTTCTCTCGGAGCGCCCAAAAATAGCAGCACTCACTAGCCAGAGAAAGAACCATGCTGTCACCGAGAGAATCAAAGTCATCCATCGCCGTCTTCTGTAGAAGTCGCGCTTGATACGTTGCGCTTTCCACAAGTCAGCCTTGTTTGGATACCAAGGATTGGCTGGTAATTGTAGTAGTGGACTTTCTCTATCGTTGCGGCTGTCGACCGGAGAATCATTGATAGTTTGGCGCCGGTGCAAGCCACTGTGCACTCTTTCCATCTTGATTTTGATGCGTAGTTCTCTCATATTATCTGTGAACGATGTTATCGAGCTGATGACCAGACCTATAGTCATGATCCCCGCAGAGGCGTATGGATATAATAGGCTTCGTCCAAGGTGAGTGTTCGGGACAATGTTTCCGATTCCAACCGTCAGGAGAGTATAGTCAGCCCAGTACAATGCATCCATGAAACTCCAACCTTCAACGGTCGAGTAGACAGCAGCGCCCCCAATCAGAAAGGCACCAAAAGCAGTCGCCCGCAGGATGATGCTTGTATTTTCACATACCCGTCTTTCCTCAGGAGTTAGATGAATAGAGTGCATATTGCCTGCATATATTCCCAAGAGCACGGCTATTAGAATGTATAGGCCCGCAGCAAATATCCCATAGAAGAAATTTTGCGTATACTGTAGCGTCGTCTGAGCGGCGAAATTTGGGTGTTCTCCAGGTATAATGCCGATGATAACAAACAGGATCGCAGCCGAGACACACCAGCAAAGTACTGTTATGATAAACCCCTTGACTGGATCGCGTTTGGACATCATAGTAAACAGAAGTACGATGTAGGCAACCACAGCCGAAGCCAATGACACAGCCTTGAGCGCGACAGCCCTTGGTGTCAAAACATAGTCAATTGGAGGCAAAATAAAAGAGTGCACAGTGCAGAACGTACCAAGCCGGCTGATCTATAATGGTTGCACTTCCGTCGGGGTCTATTATCTCTCGCCAACCCTGGGATACGGCGCAAATATTGAAAATTATAGCCATTACACATAGAACTCCCTAGATGCCACACGGTCAGCTTAACATCTAAACCGGGGGCGTTGGGATAAGTACCGCAATAACGGGGTAGCCTGCCGGGGCAAGGTGCCAGCTTGAGACCATTCTGTCGGTAGAAAACAAGTTTTGCGGATTTTGAAGGAAATTTTCTGCTCAATTATCATATATTGTGCTGGCCGATCGTGATCTCCAACTTTACATATTCGATGGTGGTCAGCGAGTGATTCCGTCGCATAGCTTCTGTCGAGAATTAATCGTATAGGTAACCCTCTAGTTTTATTATTGCGAGAGCTGTTAACCACAGTACACAGCAGCCGACGGGGGTTAGTTCAGTGTCAGCTTAGTGGCGATGATCGTCTGGGAGGTTTGAAAAGTCAAATCTACCTTGCGCTAATGAATCCGGCCGAATACTGGATCTAAATACTTAAGTTCTGATTATTGGTTTAGCGGAGAGAAACGGTCACACCACTGACATTAGGAAGCTTCTCAGTGCCTACGATCCAGGGTTAAAGTAGCAGGAAGCCAATGATCTTTCCAAACTATAATGCATGAACGCGAGTACCGTAACCCTCCACTTTCCGCCTCTCGTCTTTGGGATGGCCCGAATAAAACCATGTATTGTCAGGACGCAGCTTATCCTCCCCCGTTAGCGCATCGGCCGTCGCGGATCCGAGCGTGCGGATGGGCCAGAGACCGCAAATCCAGTGACTGATCGATTCCAACAGGACAGTATGCCTACATGGAAGAGTGATCCAAAACAAACCTACTATTATTAAGTACCGGAATTAATTCTTGTTAGCTCGTTTTTAGAAAATGTGTAAAAAGAGCGTGGTATATGAAGAAGAGGCTCGGAAGACGATGCGTGTCGGGGCAAGCTGCGACAATGTAGACTAGTAATTCTATACAAATGAGATCGAGGTTGAGACCAAGCGAACCAACCTTGGATGAGAAGTTTGATTGATTGATTGAAGAAAGAACGAATTTCATGAGCCAGATTGAAATGCCCCATACTTGGCGCTGGTACTCCGTGCATAGATAGGGCCCCGTTCAGATTATCTGTACGGTAACGCCACCCATCCCCCTCTTCTTTCCCTTCCTCCCTCCTCCTTCTGCCAGAAAATAAAAAACCATTAACTAGTAGAGTAGTAGTAAAGAAGCTCGAGGCAGCGTGGAGAATTTTCTGCAGAACATCCTAAATATCATATTCCTTGATTCTTGAATAGGGCCCTACTACTACAATCCACTATTGTTGTTATTATTATTATGATGAAGATGACGATGATGACGATGATGACGATGATGATGAAGGCGGAGGGCGCAAGGAATGTGTGTAACATACTGTTATAGGCCGGTAAAGACCCGTACGACCGTATCGCTGGCGTTACCGCCAAGATTGCGCGGGCCCAATCTGAGGTCAGCTATCCTGCGAAAGTTGGGGTCAGACGGGCGGTTGCGGCCAGATACATGCGATATCGTATGGTTACGTAACATTTCGCGAATTTTCGTGGGCGTTGATACACGGTGTTACGACAACCGCGAGGCCAAGGATACCAAATTACTACACAAAACACAGAGGAAAGTGGGAACGTCAAATCAAAGATAAGGCAGATTGTCCAAATAAACAACATTCACTATGTACATCCTGCTTGTAAAGGGAAGGATCGTCACATCAGTGGCCAGTTTACGACGCCAACTTTTTGTCGGTGAGGAACAAGTTGTATAGGGATCGAGCTAGTGTGTCGCGTTTGATTGAAAGCACAGCCAGAAACATAACGAAGAAAAAGAGCCTGGCTGTGAAGTGTGCCGAAAAACGGTTCCAGTCCCAGGGACTGAGGCCTCTTCATGCAGAATGCTCTGACACAAAGAGGCCATTGAAGTGCCCTATGTTATGGGCAAAAGAGACAAACAGACTGAATTGTGATTTCGTTTTCAAAAATGGTGTTAAATGGCTCATTGATCACGATTTGGGTAGAAAGCATTACGACGAGGCTGCTCCTATCGTGGAGGCACAAATACTCAAAGCAGGAATTCGTCTGGCCGTGCGGTTGAATGCTTTAGGCGGCTGACAGAGCTTCATCAGGGGAGCGTTGTGATTATCGAATTACAAAGGTGACAAGTAGTCTCCGTTCCTGACCATGGCCATCTTTGAAAGTACGACTTCTAGGTTTAATCTAGTTACAGATGAGAATACAAGAGCTATAGTATAATCGAATAATCGAAATACGGTAAGGAAAGTGGAATGGTAATATCAATACGACAGCTTTAAAGTGCGGTATGATTCGATCTTATCTGATAGGTTAGCGTATTTACTATCTTATTGTTCTTCATGCAGTAGGATATTCTGTCTTATCTTGATAAGATTGGTTTTATCTACCCGCTCTTCAAATATCACAAAATTCTCCTAAAGTAATCACTATCCGAGGATTTTATCAAGGAAGCGACGTATAGAACGTACGAGAGAAATAGTAGATAGCATCCAGTTGAACTCCGAAGAGATAACTGCAGCAGCTTCAGTCGTCCTGAACAATATTGTACGCCACTGTCTTGCTGCTTCAGCCAATTGTATGGTAAATTGGTACCGCATTGATTTTTTCAAATTCTTCCATTCACAGGTCCCATTTATTTTGACCGTCAATTATTTCATACCTATAGTCCAATGCTAGGGTAAGTTTTGAGAGGCTAGGTACGGCATTTCCTACTCAGCGGGCTGAATATTTTACACTATTCGGGTTGCAAGAGCATTCAAAGGACACGCTCCAGACGCATTTCTGGGCCCGTTTACCTATCTTCTTCGGGATTCCTGGTTACTCATATGACATGCCGGGTTACGATTATGTATTCCCCTCTCGCGGCGGCTACAGCGGCAATGCGATCCATCTGTTCCAGCACCATAGCATCATTCTCTGATAGCATCATTGAAGCTTTGGAAATTGCCAATATTGCGAGTCCGTGAGTGATGTGTTTGTCCTCGTTATTGACAATAAGTATTGAACGTCAGTCAGTTGCTGAGGTTGTTAGTATTATTTTTCGTCAAGTCGTTTCCAGCATATTTGGAGGGCTACCTGTTCTCACTCCCATTCTCAGGACACGCATAAGTTTCAACCTACACTCGGTCCGATTTGGAGGGCGATGAATCCTGCCTTTAGAGTGTGGGAGTGTGGGTATAAGTCGAGGAACACCAAGAAAATTTAGTATTTACGGATAATCCTCGTTTCGACAATAAAGATCAAGAAGCATATTAAGCCTTATTATGACGCAAATAAGGTCTTGGATTGATCTTATTACTCGACTTATTAGGAACAATTTTGATAGCCATATATTCGACAGTATAACAAACGAAAGCTCGGTTTCAAAGTAAACATTTAGGCGGAGACATCCAAAGTAAAGATAGTTCTCTTGGCTTGATTCAGTGTTTGAGTCAGGTCAACCATTTGAATCAAGCTCTGACTTCACAAATGGCCGGATATGCCAATAGTCCACGAGGAGTAGTCTCCTTTTCCAATTATATTGACCGACGCTCGTGACGGAAACTCATATTATTGCTAGTGAAAGGCCTGCCGGGCCCTTGATCTTAAGGAGCTAAGCGCTGTTTACGACAGAGTTTAATTCGATCGAGAAGGAATTCTTGAGAACCTTTCAAAGGATTTAGGGGAAAGCGCGCCTCCTCTTGTAGCTACATACTCTCTAATTAGAATACAACGTCTTTATTTATCATGATTCAGGAAGACAGGAATCTCTTTCGAAAAAGAGTTTGAATGACCTCTAGAAAGACTTTTCAAGAGAGAGGCTTTTGGAGGCTGTCTTAGCATAACCTTTTGTCCAAAGGCTGGGCCTGGGACTTTGATAGCTACCTGCTGTATGCGTGAATTTGTGGCTTACAGAATTAGACGTCTAATAAATTTCGAGATGATTTATTTGTGGTGCGGATAGCGAGATCCTGGAAACACCGTATGCCAATTGATTACCTCCACATTCAAAGAGACAGGAAGCTTTAAAATCAAAGGCGGATTAATTCACTGAGACAACCGTCACTTTCAGTAATGACTCGCATGTCAATGGCATGCAATATGGAGTATAAATTTTGGCAATTGTTTGTCGCTCTTTGGACACGGGCGAAAATACATCTCGTGGCAGCGCACTGGTTCAACTCCCCCAAGTTTTGCGCCAGCGCTAAAGGCAAACGGATCGTCGAACGTAGAAGCGACATGGATAAATATTGAGGTAGTTACTTCTGTCGTTCTATTTATAGATAGATATGCCCCTCAAACGAAAATCTAGATTTTAAATAAGTCCAGTTATAGACCACAGCTAGCTACGCGGGTGGAACCAAAAATTGGCAAAAAGAATGACCAGACTGGGGCTCGATCCCAGGACCTTATCGGTGTTAACGATACGTGATAACCAACTACACCATCCGGCCAATTACATTTGATTGGCTCATTTATTAGATAATGATTTTGAAATATTAAGTCTCAAGGGAACGCAGGAAAATACGGCCAGACTTATACCTCTACATAAATATTGTAACAGATTCCTCTCACACCATTGGCTTCAGGTCTGCGATCATCTGTAATCGCTTCAATATTTTTCCTTCTCAAGGAAGAGAATCAATTTCATTGGTTTCATTCAACGTTTGCGACGCAGAAGGAGTACCTGCTGTTAGCAGCCTGCCCCCAAGTAAGTCAGCCGTGGGGTATAACTTAACGGCCTGGGTGTATTTCTCTGTGATATAATCCGATAGATTATTCAATTCCGTTATTCTAAGATCCTTGCATTGTCTGTCAGGTTTATTAGCATTTGAAAATCCAAACCTAGATAGTGATATATTCACTTATATTATACTAGAGATTTTCTTGTCAGCGAGAACAACTACTCCATAAGATGACCGGCCGATAGTAACAGTTGGGAATAGGGTAGTAAACAGATATAGTAGTGTGTAGCGTTGGTATATACCCCGTGACTCGCTTGGTTGAATCTTTTGGATAGATCAGAGAGAGCATTAGGTGAGAGGTATGTGTAAATGCTGTCCTAGCAATATAAACAGTCCTGAGGCGTAGATGTAAGAAGTGGGCTTAAGGGTTTTTATTGGCTTGAAAGAAGCCCCTTTCTTGAGACAGTTTCTCCGTGCAAAACATGGAAGCCAATTTCGAAATTGCTATACTGCGGAGGAGTAGATTTGGGAGTCTCCGAAAGTCGCTGGTAAATTAAGTATATTCGACGTATTGTCACGCAATACAGCACTGTGACGAATGATCCAGATTGTGGTGGGAGTTTCCGTCAACGTTGCATCCAGTTTATTTAAGTACTAGGGATTCTCCATCCTCCTCAACCTCTCCATTCCCACCCATCAGAGAAATACCTTGAACCCACAGATCTCCCATCATAGGCGGATTAAAACCCCGCCAGCAAAACTTCCACCTAGAGGATCTTCCATGGGAGAAAAGACTCAAAATCACCCTATACAATAAAGGCGACTGCAATAGCGCGATTCGCGGACAAAAGATTCCGGACTGAAAGTCCAACGCTTCGCCGTGATCCGTGGCATTCGACACCACGATGGTTTCGCCCACGGGTTACGCGGTGTCGCACAGGAATTCACTCGTGCACTTAACGTGCGTGCAACCATAAGCAGAGTCATCCCGGAGATCAATCACTCCTCCGAGATATCCTATTACATCTAGTACCCGGAGCCTCCGCCCCAGGAGACCCTACGCAATCTAGCGAAGCTTTATCCCAACATAATATATATCACGCTGCTCGCGCCTGTGCCGTGGCGGGATATTTTAATCTTTACTCGGAGCTTTAGGTTCTTCCCGAGGTTCATGTTGCCGCCGAAGCTCGCGACGCTAGCCTAGTAAGGAAGAACAAAGGCAGCGAAGCAATATAGGAGCAAATAATGTCGAAGCATGTGAAGTTCGAGATAATGAATGATTATGATCGATCCGTCAATCTTAAAAACCCGCGTCCAGCACATCTAAATAGAGACACGGCGGTTTTTTCTGATCTTACTGCCTACGTGCTTCATGCAGGAGTGGACAACAGCAGCAAGCTTGGCGTCAACCTTATTAACTATATCGAGTGGGATCCGAAAGAGTACAATACGTATAGCCACTTCAACATCACTAAGGACTTAGGAGTCCACGATCATAGTTGCGGTGCGCCTGAGCCTCTGGCCACTTCTATATTTGCCTCTCTCGACAGACCTTCCACTAGTGAATAAAAATAACCTGATCCTATCGGCTATATATATAGAGGACGTGGATCGATATATACGCTTTCGACGCCCATAGATGATTGAACAAGAATTCCACGCGATTATTCTGGGGATATACCATCACCCCCTTTAGGTGCGATAGTAGAGCACACAGGTGCCGGAGGTTCCCGAAAGTAGAGAGGAGGTGTCCATACGGCGCGCAGTTAATATTCGACGCATTATTAGTGACGATATTACTTATATCACAGCTGATACCCCAGAATCGCTGGTTCCTCGCAGAATCTAGTGGCCTAGTGTTGCTTCTCCGGTGACCTATGTGCGTCTCGCACAGAAGAGGCCTAATATAATTAATTCTTATCTACGTATATATATTATCGCAAATTACGAAGCGGCATAGGATGATATTTTGCTCGGGTCATCCGATACCCCGAACCATCCCAAAATCACTCGACTTTCCAAAGTCATCGGGTCGCATATCTATGCCGAGGCTAAGCATTCGTCAAATCCGCATTACTTAGACGACATAATATTACTTAGAACAGCTAGCGTAGAGAAGCTTAAATCCGGTTTGTACTACCTAGATAACATACGCACTACGAGATGGTCGTATTCGCCTCGCTAAACTACCGAGAGAGTTATAGTCAAAGATAAGCCCTTCGCGTTAACATCGGGGGGGAGCGCCACAGATAGACTTTCGAGAGAGCCTAGTAATTTAGGATTCACACTTTTCGGCATAGATACAATTAGGCTGGATAATAAGATATAAGATCAGAGAAGCCACGTTGAAGTCCAGGAGATATACGACATTCCTAATGCCAGAGATCTTTCAACAAAGTAGTACATTACATTAAATAAAGCAACGGCTTCAGTCAACCCCTCGTAGAATTATGTACCGCGAGGTCAAGTACCTATGAAAGTCTTTCAAGTTTAGGTATTAGATACATAGAAACAAAAATCATAGGCCGTGTACCGCGGACGATTAACGCCAATTACTCACAGCTTCCGAGACCGACAATGTCTGCCTAAAAGAATTACTACTATATAGATCTGATGTTTACTCAGTCCAATACTGGTGTAACGCCTACCGTGGAGCGCTCATTCGTTGCGGCACACACCTCCCAGCATCCTGTATTTCGCTCTCTGGACCTCTTGAATATTCGCGGCATGATTGTCGTCCTTCGACATCGCATCGGATCCTGAAGCTTTGAGTGTCCCAGCTCTATAAGCCTTGTACTAATCATTACTTGATACTGTCAGTTTCTTCCCTTGCTGGATTGCATCGATAGCCGACTTCAGATTGCAGTCTGGTACAACTTTGTCCCTTTGGTCGAAAAACAAGTTCTGTAGATTACAGATGGCGCAGGGCACGTCACTTTTCGAAGCATGTCTAGGCCAGGGCTCCATAGATTCATTAATCGCGGGTATCTCGTGAGGAATTTGATATATACTCCTCGCAGCACTATTTTATCTCTCTGCCTAACTGCCTACCCACTGAATTATGCTTTTCTAAAGAAGGGATACTACTAGCTGGCTTTCGTTCAACGATTTCGTGTGAGGATATTGATAGACTCGATTGCAAACCATTACTATCAGGATGACCCTGCGAGGTGAAAATCCTGATTATAGATTTTCGTCATCGAGAGGAGCATATGGCTTTCCGTTAGACGAGGGTCGCGATCAATGGCAACATATTACCGAGTGAGTCAGCGGGTAGTACCTAGTACTCGGAAGTCTGTGCCCCATATAGACAGTGTCCGCACGCTGTAAGTAGGTGATTTACCTTGGATAATGCTATATATTCGTCAATCCCGCCAGCAGCTTTCTGTTCTAGATTTCTGTCTCGACGCTCTGTGCCTGTCTTTCTCTCCTGTGCTCCGACCTGCCTGTGCTAATCAGGCTGAATTAAGTATTCCGATTTGTATATTTACTGTTTAGATTGATATTCCTGCTTGCAATTCTCTTGCTTAAGATATAGGGTATATGTATCATATTAGCCTTTCAGAAAATATCATGTATGCACTCAACTATTAACAACTAGGATGGTTGCTTTTCCCGCGGATGATGTATATTTGGGAGGGTTTGATAGCTTATTATGCCGAGCCTACTTCAACATGTCCCTGTCAAGAGTCTGCAATCTTCCTTCATGTAAAACAGGACAAACAGAATTTATCTGACCCAGTTCCACGATGGAGGACTTTCCCAATATTCTCTCTCCATCTCTTGCAACAGCAATGATAAAGCGGGTGTTGATATTCTCAAGAAGGACGTGAGTTTCGAAGCCGGTTCGCTCATGCACCAGCAGACGCTTGCCTTCTAGCAATGTTGAGTTCCGAGATGGGACTGAGAAAATAGCCCAATTGTCATAGTCCGTGGCACCGTTCCAGCTTATATAGAGATCGGTTGTGTACGAAGTTGTGTAATTAACAGAGACAACAGGATCCCAATGTGGAGTACCGCGCCAGGGAAATTTGAATATGCGGTAGGCATTAGCCGAAAATGTATCCTTGCCAAACTGCCCTCGGAGAACTACGTTGCCGTTTCCGTCAAATTCCTTGAGTTTAGGTATCGATCCATAGCCCACCAGCATGTGCCCTGCTCTTGGGCTATGAAGGAACTGGAAGCTCCCTTGTGTTGCACTCACAATATGGTCAGTTGGATCTATCAGCTCGTAAATTCTCCATGCCTTCTTGTTGACGAGGTCAACATAGATGACTAGTCCTGTTGATGGACCAGGGTCCGTATGGTCCATGGCAGCGTTGTTGTAGAGACTGAGAACCAAACTTTCGTCGGTTTCATTGTGAACACGGACATCATGTTGCCATGCAAAGCTAACATTGTTACTCTGGAAGTCGCCGTGGTTATCGTTGTCACCCTTCATAACTCTGAGTTAGCGGGTATACTCAAGATCCGTGAAGCTTAGGTATACCAACAGAAAGTTGCCAGCGGACAGAACCATCCTTGTTAATATAGAAAATAGAGCGGATATGCCGGAAGTTGACCAGATATCCATATTTCGCGGAAGTGACCGAGTTTATATGGTAAGCGTCCCAGGCCTCATGCAACCATTTTCCACCCTTCACGGTAACACTGGACTTGGAAATTGGAATATGGCTGAGTGCATCCCATTTGAACAAAACGTTGTTTGTTTTTATGTCGATTTCGTAGAACAAAGAGTCCAAAACCCACATGTTGAGCGTACCCCTTCTAAGATGGCTAGTATCTGTTTGGGTGAAATTGAGAGCCGAGACTAGCATGGTATTCTGAGGCGTGATGTAATGCTCGTGGCCATCGATAAAAGAGTCAAAGTTTTTCCCGCTTGGAGTGCGAAAGTCATCGCGCAGAGTGACTGTGTAGATCTCTTTGTATGTACTGTCGAGGATATGTGTCGCGCCATATCCTAACACTCTTAGATCTGGCTGTGCATCCCAGTACGTGATCACATCCTGGCCGAAGAGCTTTTGCGTCTTGAAATCCAGGTTCTCCCGCTGTGGGCCCTGCCACACCATATCTCCATTGTTGTCAAAAATTGTTGGAGCGGTGCCAGCCTTGTTGGACTTTCGAACGCCTATAAATATGTACCCAGGGTCCGTTTCACCTGTCTCGCCGAGTGACAGGTGAGGGGGCTGCCAATTTCCTGTCCGAAATGATTTCTTTGGCCAATCCGGCTCCCCACGGGTCAGTGAAAGCAGCACGGATAGGATGAACAAAGAATACGCCATAATGAAGATCTGAGATCTCGTTTGCCGTCTGCTACTTCGTCCACGGCACACCATAGGAGGCGACAAAGGTATGAAGGCAACTCATAAACAATATAAATCTATGCTCGAGCATTAATCGACCGCATATCTATCGTAGAAAGTAAAACCTCCGGGTTCTCAAAGGACCAAAGGCATCGATGACATGATCTTGGCACTCCTTACCATGGACCGCACGGCAAACTACATCGAGCATAGATGATGTACAAATACATCATCGATCTACTGCCCCGAGAAGACTCGATCAGGTCTGGTGCTCTTCATTTCTAGCTACGGCCAGAGGTTGGGTATTATTGGCTGGGTAAATCATGTTTCACTTTCTGGCTTAAATCATGGTACAAGCTAGTTGGTTTTGGTAGGAGTGTTTCTATCATCAAATCATTAGTGTATGGTGTTAAATATCATACTGTCTCATAGTTCAATTTAGTACTCATTGGAGCCACATCGAGCTAGAAATGCAGCTCGAGCCTTCTAGTTAGTTAAGGGAGCGTTTTTAACTAATAGGGAGGTGTGACTAGGGGTGAACGCCCGTGCTCATCGTCCTTATATCCGCCGCTTCTTGATTTCCTTAAGCACATTATTATATCTGGTTTCTATACTGGCTTTCCAGACTATATTCATGAAAATATACAGTATCAAATTCAATGAATATTTCAGGAACACACTGCGAGGGCAATTGTAATCACGCCGTGTAGTGTTGGATAGTCTCCCGAGCCTTATCAGTCCTTTGCCATTGACTTGTCACCCGTGCAGCCTAACAGCTTCTTAAAAGTAAGCAGCTTCTAAATGGCCAACATAGCCTAGGTCCTCGGAGATAGGAGGGATCAAAATTGATCACGGGACATTTGGTAGGCGAGTCATGTCCCACAGTCCAAGGTATTTGTTAGGCGAGTCCTCAGGGATACGAATAAGCGGATGGCCGAGATTGAACGGAGGTAGAGTCAGATCGAGCTTTGCGTGATGTAGGCTTGGCTCTTTCATTCGTTGGAAGTTGGAGAACTTCTTTTCACTCGTACTAGGGTCGGCAGTATAGCTCGTGGTGAGAAGTAACGAGGCCGAGCGACGGAATCGCTCTAACGCCGGAAGAATCATGTCGTTGGGTAGGTGAATGAAAACATCACGACAGACAAAAAGGTCAGCTAGGCGTGATTCATTTGCTGTGATATCAAGAATTTCCAGTTGATAACCACGTTGTCGTAGCTCGGCCCAGTTGGCACGTTCGTAAATATCATAGCCGACATAGTCGATCCCCCGCAGATCTATCGTGCTCATCCAAGCGAGATCACCGCAGCCTGCATCATTCAGCGTTTCCACTTGATATGTGTTCAGTATTTCAGCGAATTCCTTCCGAACTCGTCGGGTATGCTGTTCGCTGGAGCCCCAACCGCAAACAGTGTCAAGTGCCTGATCGGGCCATCCCCGTAGGAATATTTCCGTGCTGTGTGATGATTCCCCACAGTTGACTATTGCGAGATCAGGATCGCTTTGGGACTGCAAATTTGGATCATAATGATTCAACCCATCTGGGGGATAGGTTTGATCCCATAATGACGCTTTCCCAAGCACCTGCCCCTCCAGCAGTATTTCCTGGAATGGAAATTGTAGAAGATGCGAATAATAAGCACCGGTCACCAACCCTGTGGGCCAAGCAGTGGTGACGGGCTCCCATCTTAACTGATTATATTCAACAGCATGGAAGAATTCATTCGCAATGGCTGTAATCATTTCGATGAACGGGCTACTTGTCGGTCCGCCTTTCTCATAAGAAATTGAAGGTGAAATCGAATCCCCCATCAATATAACCTGGGCATCCAAGCAAGAGGAAATTTGGGTTAAGCTATTACTGTTGAAACTATCGGAAGTCGACGGATGTCTAGATCCATTCGATCTACCAGTAGCGCATCAATATTGAATATAGACAAGCAAGGAAAAGGGACTACATGATGCTTTCATTGACAAAGTTGATGGTTTTCGTATTCTTGCTGGACCCATGGATGGCATGGATCGTCAATGACGAAACTCATCTTTACATACAGTGAATCAAAGCACGGTAGAGTAATACCTTTGAATTATTGCCTTCGGGGTATGATTCACGGTCGCTAATCAGAGGAGAGCCGTACAGAAGGTATACCAAGATCGCAGCTCTTGACCTTGTGTGGGTAGCGTCTAGATCGTCATCAATCATTCCATGGAATTGTCTTAGTATAATTGGTAACAGAACTTATTTAAGGTTCCTTGGTTTGCTGGCTCTCATTGTGTCAAATTAAACGCCTGATTTTCACCCCAAACAATTTCGAGCTGATCTTTCACTCTTCACCATATTTCCCATGGAACTTACTGTAATGTAATGGATCTCCCTTTCCTACTATTCATGCCACAAAAATCTCCTAATTTTATCTAATTCATCTTCATTTTTGGACAAGAAACAAATAAAGTCTTTTTGTGATCTTATTTTTGGGTCTTTCAATTGGACAGCCTTTTGCAAACCGTAATAACAACCTAAAGTGAGCGATTGATCTGTCTTGAAGGGCTGCTCAACGTATGGATCGGCCCCAATGTCGATCAAACCTTAAGATTAAGTGGATCCGTTGCTCACTCTAGAACTATAGATCGGCTACCAACATCTGCTTTCGAATTCGTGTGACATCAATGCTGCAAGGTCTCCTGCCCCGGAACCGCTCACTGCTGACTTGTATGATCATCTAAGGGCCAACTTTGCAGACTGACATTTTAGACCCCGGCTGGTATCATTTAAAATCTGTTCTTTACTCTATAAATGTTACATTGGTCTTAAATTTTACTCACTCAAAACCACTGACCCGGAGTGTCATAATCTCTTGCCAGATTCCCTCTCAAAAGATGTATTTCAGAGCCCTCCTTCTTGCTGTCTTGGCAATCACCGGCATTTCTGCTGATGACGGATCTCTTGATGAAAATGAATTTGACAAGAGGCTAATCAGCCCTCCCGGCTGTTATTGTTGCACTGGATATGCCGTGAAAAACATAGCTGGAACTCGCTGCGGCTATGGTGAGCAGGGCCATAATTGGTCTATACCCACTCAGCTTACTCACAAACACTAGATAATTCCTATTGTGGTAGTCGTGATCGGCTTTGCTGCAAAAAGGGCGCCATTGTCTGGCCCAAGATTGTTAGCCTGCTCTGTTCATTTGCATTTATCCTCTGCTAGGAAGCTAATCAACCCGAAATTCCAGGATTCCTCCAACAGCAGCTCTGTGGTGTGCATAATTTAAGTGGCAAACGATACTCTGGAGGGTCTTGGGAGGACTGAGTGGAAGTGATGATATCTCAAATTGTGTTACTAATTTAAAAGTGCTGGAAATTATTCATGAAAAGTAAGCATGTGCTCTGTTTGATACAGTCTGAACATTTGTATGTCATAGTTCTTCTTTTATGCAATAAAAGATCTACCAGCTTATACTTCTGAGCAAAGCTACCTATGGTTTCTTCCTTAAATGATTCATAGTTCTCGAGTAGCGATTGACCGCTTTTAAGAGGAAGATATTTTTATCATAAATGGCTTACCAGCAATTCAAAACTAAGGAATGAAGATGGCAGCAGTCCAACATTTAGCTATTCGCTCGATTATATCAACGATTTGAATTTAGCAGCCGACCGCCAGACTGGGGCCAAAAAGCAATTGAGCCCAGACTAGTTTCTAGGCTGGTTTACCACTGCAGCAGTCAAAATGCCATCAGACGGAAGCACGAAAATATGTTGTTACAACCAAAGCTCTAACGGATGGTGACGAAAGAGTTTTCATCCTTTTTTCCGTATACTACACCAGCTCGCTTATCCACACCTTTTGAATTGGGTTCCCTGTGGTCATGTGAATGTAGGAGCATAAGGAGCAAGAACAAGAATGGTTTCGGATGGAATAGTTGAGGAAGTTGTAATATAGACAGCAAGTAATTAGCATCTATACCATTTCTGTATGAACTGCATTCAGTCACTAAAATACCTTTGTTCCGGTTTGAATAGGCGACTATGGCAGATAATACAGAAGAGTCCTACGCAGTAGATAAAGTAGCAAGCATATATGCTCCATCTCGTTCTGGCCGCTAAACCCTTCTCCGTGGCCCCACCTAGGCCAGAGGGTAAAACAGCTTGGGATACATAAGGACGAGAGTCGGTCACCCTGGACAGATGAGTGCCCTCAGCTACATACACTACAAATTGCACATGTGATACCGTGAAATACTATCTGTGGCCTTGAGCATAATTTGAGATGCATTACCGTGGTTCGTCTCGATAGGTTTTGGGTCCGAGTTCGTAACCGACCCGACCCGCCTTTGGGCGCGGTCTAGTCCTTCACCCTTGAAAGGTTATCTGTATCATGGATACGTCCGCTGTTTCATCAATTAGGATTTTTTTTTCGGCATGGGAAAATGTATGACATTCGTCTGTCCTAGAGGATGATCCCTCCAATAGTCGAACTGGGGTTGTTCAGTAAAGGGTCGAACCGAGATTTTCATGCCCAAGGAACGACGAGATCTACTGACACTGTGAACCCACGATTGAGTTCCAACGGTTCGAACTTTAGCCCAGTCAAACTTCACTCCGTTCCAAACTGTTTCTCTTGCGGAAATCCCGGTAGTGAATAAGCTAAAACAATGGACGTGGAGTAGGATTGAAAAACCGTTGAGGCTTCTCGTTGTCTAATTTGAGATTAGCTTTGAGATAATGCTACGTCTTAAATTCCAGGTTCTGAGGCTAGTTTGAGCAAGTCTGGGTTTTAAAATCCTGCCGTGGCTCAACGATATGTTCTTTAATTTCAGTTGTCGCTCTTGCTTTGCATTTGTTCTGTTGATCTTCATCTTGAACGACACTTCAAAAAACAAAATTCGTGTTGATGCCAACGCATACAAAGTTGGCGAAAGTGGCTTCTCGCAACAGTTGAGGCTTGAAACCATTGATGCGGTTTACACCTGGGTCAATGGGTCAGATCCCATGTGGAAGAGTGACAGGGACTTTTGGTATCAGCGTTGGGTTCAGGAATATGATGCACCTGCCCCTGATGTCCAGAACGGTCAGAACAATGGCTCTGATGAGGCGAATGATGCTTTCGCCGACAATCATTTTCGAGACAATGACGAGCTTCGATATTCAATTCGCTCGCTAGAAAAATATGCACCTTGGATACGCCATATATACATTGTGACGAACGGCCAGGTTCCATCTTGGCTGAATCTGGACAATCCCCGTGTCACAATTGTCAAACACTCGGAAATTTTCAAAAATCCCTCATACTTGCCGGTATTTTCATCCACCGCTATCGAGAGCAACCTGGATAGAATCTCTGGTCTCAGTGATACATTCATATATTTCAATGACGATGTTTTGCTCGCTGCACCTATATGGCCAGATGATTTTATCACACCATCAGGGGTACAAACCATCTACCTCTCCCACCCAGTTCCATTGGGCTATGATGCATATCCGGAGCATAGGGCTTGGTCTGAAAATGATGCTCCAGATAAGCCCCCAGTGCCAGGTGAGCACGAGTTTGATGACTACGGCTTCGTGGATGATGGGGATGGCGGAGTCAAAATTGAGCGGCTAGTTGGGAGAGTATATGCTTCATCAGCATGCGATGTGGAAGGAGCAGAGATCCCACAGTCATTACTTGACGCAGTTTTGGGGGGCGATGTCCCTTTAGGACACGGCCACATTAGCCTTAATCGTACCCCAGAGCACTTTGAGGCATCAACCCAGGCAGGGAGAATGCTAAGGCTGGAAACCAACACCAGAATAAAGCTTGCTGCGTTGCTAGATGCATTTTCTCAGTGCCCCCATGCCGATGATTTGGTTGCTAATGCAATCAGATCTGTGATAAAGGCATTCAACGAACGATTCCCATTCTCAAAGCATCTCCGAAGGGTCCCATCTCATATGCCTCATATGATGAACAAGCAAATACTGAACGAGCTCAAAGAAATGTTTCCACAACAATTTCAGCTAAATTCGGCACACAGATTTCGGCACCCACGGGACCTGCAGGTTGGCTTTGCCTATTTCAACTATCTGATCAATCGCCATAACTTTCTATCATCTACCCTGTGCGGGCTGCGGGATCAAGACATTGAGACCAGTCATAATTGCAGAGTTGCAGAAAGTGAGATTATAACTCTTGAAAGCCTTTTGTATGGAACAAGAATACCGGCAGGGTTTCATGACTTCATTCAAATCTGCCTCCATAATAGCTCTGAGTTTAAGAGCAACCTAGAATTGCCAACGAGGACGGGAAGCACGACGGGGTTCTTTATCAAGGACGTTGAGCGTTGCATCAATATGCCAGGTTTGCGATCGCGTTTGCAGACGAAGGGATATAGACTGAAGATGGGAACCGATGTGACCTTTCACATGCTGAGAGACGACTACCAGACCACTATCGACCAACTAAAATCGATAAGAGACCGACCGACGAAGTTCATTTGTCTCAATGACGACATGAAGAGCCCATCAACTGAAGTAAGACAAGCTTTGAGGCAGTTACTTGAAGATCTATGGCCTCTGCCTTCAACCTTTGAGGTGCCGAGCACGCTTGTTCATCATCAAGGAGAGACGGTAACAGTGTTGCACGCGGATTATGTGCCTCCACATCTTTCTTTTCTTCTCATTTTGTTTGTTGGGAGCATCCTCATACTACCGTTATTTTTGCGAATCTCGAATACTCAAGCTCGGTGCAAAAAGGATTGAGTTGACCTATGTAGATGCAAATGGACTCTAGAAGGTGCTTCCGAAGTTGTTCCACTTGGCAAGTGATTTTGATTTTGGATGGGTCACTTTTCGAATTCTAGCGTGATTGTGTTGGTAGTTTGATTGGGGAAAAGCGTGGGCGGGGAAAAATCTCAATCGAGTTTAAAACTTTTTAACACGTAGTTGAAAAAGTACATTGGTAATTCATTTGATGGTGTGAACAAGAAGCATCCATGGATGCTCGTTTTGACCATCCGGCGTAACGATTTCTGACTCGGCGTTACGTGGGTCTCCACTCCCCTCTGGGCCTTTGCTATTCTTTTCTGTAATAAAGTCCCGTGCAAGTGAACTCAGAGTTGATCCATGAAGCCTTTTTCTCTTTATTAGATCCCACCGATCATGTTCATTCAAGGAAGCAACATATCCTCCTCGAACTTGTTTCTTTTCGTCCTGATCAGTATCAACTTCCCGACTTTGATATTAAGTTTGGAGACAACTCATGAAAACCAGAGGAGATGCATAATTCCCACACAAACAAACGAAAGAACTATCAGACCAATTCAAACTTGTCCGGTCTTCTTGATTCCTCTTCCGAAAGGCAAATCAAAATCCATTCGACAGATCCAACACCTGTTCGATCGTGAAACCCAATCCGATCGAAGTGAGAGAGCAAAAAGGCAACGAGCCGTGAGAAACGCGTTCCAACATAGCTGGAATGGGTATAAAGGCCATGCCTGGCTGCGAGATGAATTAACACCGATCAGTGGTGGCTATAAAAGCTCCCTTGGGGGGTGGGCGGCAACTTTGATTGACTCTTTGGATACACTACTCATACTGGATTTGGATGAAGAGTTTGAAGCCGCAATTCAGGCCCTCCATTATGTCGATTTTTCCACTCCCAGAATAGCAACTGTTCATGTCTTCGAGACAACAATCCGACATCTGGGAGGTTTGATCAGTGCGTATGACCTGACCGAAGGAAAACATCCCATACTCTTCGAGAAGGCCGAGGAACTGGGAGAACTTTTGTATGGGGCATTTGATACCCCAAACAGGATGCCAGAGATGCGATGGCGATGGATAAGGTAGGCGGAAATTGTCTTCTCGATTCCCAGTATAGGATTACAGCATTTCTGGATTAACTTTGGGACGCATTACCTACTATTAGGAGCATATTTGGATATTCAACATTCCCCAGTGAAAGTACTTTGCTTGCCGAGATAGGCTCATTGAGCCTAGAGTTCACTCGGCTTTCGCAGATTACAGGGAATCCCAAATATTTCGATGCTGTTCAACGAATTACTGAGAACCTACATCGCACCCAAAGCCAGACTAGACTGCCCGGTCTGTGGCCGCTCTCATTTGACGCCCAAGCATTGAGATTTTCAGACAACTACTTTACAGTTGGTGGTATGGCTGACTCGGCTTACGAATACCTTGTCAAAGAGTATCTACTACTTAGGGCACAATCAGACCAATATCGTGAAATGTATATCTCCGCAATGGAAGGGATCAAGAAACATCTACTCTTCCATGGCATGACGAAAGATAAGGAAGATATACTGTTCGCTGGAAATATTCAATTTGATTCAGAGTCAGGTGATGAAATCTTTGAGTATCAAACTGAGCACCTGAAGTGCTTCCTCGGGGGTATGGTAGCGCTTGGCTCCCGAGCATTTGGTCGCTCAGATGACTTGCCTGTTGCACAGAAATTAGTGAATGGGTGTATCTGGGCCTATGACCTTATGCCAACTGGAATTATGCCTGAGACCCTATACATCAGCGGCTGCCGGAATTCTGACCGTTGTGAATGGGAGGAAGAAAAATGGTTCCGTGACATTTTCGGATGGCCAGATGGAGCACAACTGCCTATGAATGTCCGTGAGGCTACAAAACTTATTATTCAACATAATAGGCTACAGCCACCAATCCTGGAAGTCGCTAATCCAGGATACCGTCTGAGGTAAATGATTCACTCGCTAGAGTTGATCAAAAAGCGCTGGGTTGACATTTTTCCGCAGACCCGAAGCAATTGAATCGATTTTTATTATGTACCGAATCACTGGCGACAAGTCACTGCAGGATGCTGCATGGAAAATATTCCAGAACATTGAGAAGTACACAAAAGTTGAATACGGCTATGCTGCGCTCAATGATACCCGCGACGTACGGACGGCGAAATTAGATATTATGGAAAGCTTCTGGCTTGCAGAGACATTGAAATACTTTTACCTCATTTTCTCGGAGCCAGAACTGATCAGCCTGGATGATTACGTCTTGTAAGTAAAGCGCCCCATTTCATAATTGGAGATGAACATTCTGATCAATCATTAAACTACATGGTGTAGTAATACCGAAGGCCATCCGTTCAGATATTGAGATGTCTCCATTATGAATCATTATCACCTTCTTGTTATTGGGGATATTCTTGTGCATGATTTACAAATCACGCAAAGCTTGGTCAACCGGTCTCCAGCATTGTTCTGCAGCTCGATTTCCGGCGATGGCACGAGCCGTTGGGCCAATGTATCTAGCTGCAGAACAATGCCCTCCTCATGTACCTATCTGACTGCCTCTGAACTATTCACCTAGGTGTGAGCCAAGGTCAAATTCTAACTTATTGTCGAAAGCGCATGTACGCCTCCGCTTCAGCAATTACCATACGTGGATGTAAAGATTCCCGTTTTGTAATTCTGAGCGACGAGGGAGAATAGGTTTCACTTTCCAAAACTGGCCTATTTTTTAACAGACAATTTATATGGCTCACTATTAAGAAGCCGATAACTTGCCAGTTGAGGAGGCAAAGGAACATGGAACGAAGGTAGATTAGGTGATGAAAAGAAAAAGATTGACGGGGACCGGCAGAAAGCTTATATACCAGCTTGGCGGTAAGAACGAGGGCAGACCCTTCGAACAACTATAGCAGCAAATGCTGTGCTTGAACGTCTTTTAACGACGCTATAGAATGTGCAACAGCTGACTGCCATAGCTTCCGACTGTTTGGCCATTGCGGCGAAGATATGGGCTCTATTACTCCCTTCTAACTTTTGTCCGCGAACCACAAAAGTAGTGTACCATGGTTCAGTCCGTAAGCCACTGACAACTTCATCGACGGAAAAGAGAGATCACAGAACTTCCGAGATTCTCAGACTGTGGAATCATTACACCTTATCTGCAACCTTAACTTTTACGAAATAGGAATTCGGTCTTGTCAATGATAGTTTTTGGAGTCCGTCGACTTCCGGAACCTTTGACATCCACGAGATGTTGTAAGTCGCATTCACCAGCAAGATTTTGCCTCTTCGGACATGTGGTTTGTATATTAGCAATAACACAACTAAATTATCTTTACTTTAAACATGATAGGTCTCAAGATTCGAGCTAAGTGTAAAAGCCTCAGCTCCAAAGTGACAAAATTGAAGACGACACATCGAAGAAAAGGCGATAGAGTCGATCTCCATTTTAAACGAGGCCCTCCCTGCTGGAGAAGTACCATATCTGGGGAGATCAAAGCCAGTCATACTCATGGGAACAAAAATTCGAGGACATGATATGTAGGCGCGTGCGAACTATAGTATCACGGGTATGCTGTGAAGGGTTTTACGACCCACAAAAGATGGTGCTATTTCGAGCCTTAAAGAGCTCAACAACAATAGGACACTCATTTTGAGACTTCAAACTAGATAGATCTAAAAGGCAACTTGATTCTGGAAGCCCCTTTTCCATACTTCCGCATAGGATTGCTGATATTTGCTTCTGTACAATGTATTTTTCGGTGCGATAATACAGAGCACAGAGAATTAGTAATTGCCTATTGGTAAGTAACCACGGAATTTCACATGAGATGGGTGGAACGGCATATTGACCAGGGCACTCTGAATGTCATTGAAAAGCGAATTTGGGCCCCAGGATCTTGAAAGGACACTTGGCTCACCCTGGTCTGGTTGGCTTGAACCGGAGTTGAGCTTTGTGGGGACGAGTATTTTGGGTTGCTGCAAGGCCTAGCCAGCACAACTAACTTTTGATGAATGCAGCTAAGTAAAAGTGTAGGTGTTGGCCGAATTGTCAGTTTCATCACAGATCATAAGGGTGTCTTGCTAGAGTGGCTAGCTTAATCAACTGAGATTGCATCTTTTTCGTCTTCGTTTTATAGTGTTCCGTGAAGTCCGAATCATCCTCTGTGATTGCTCCTCTGACGGGTGCCGAGCGCCCACCTACTGTTTTGCCACTTCAGTCTAGAACTCGGTGCTTCCTTTTGCATATCCATTCGTTCTCCTTATTTACTACTCCATACAAGGGCACAATGTCTCTGGCGCTCTCCGACAATCTGGCTCCTCAGCCTATCACTGACATATTCACCGATGATACCAATATTACGCGTCGCGAGTGTCACCGCACTGTGCCTATGAAAGTGCTTGCCCTGGGCGTCGGCCGTACCGGTACTGCCTGTAGGTACTCTAATTGAAAGCCTGGCTAAATTTGTGTCAAAGACTAATTCTAAATGCGACCAGCGCTCCGCAAGGCACTCGAGCGGTTAGGCTACGTCAAATGCTACCATATGTTGTGTGCCAGTGTCGAAAACCCACCCGATTGTCTAATGTGGCACGATGCATTGAACGCCAAGTACAAGGGTGAAGGTCACTTTGGCCGTAAGGAATGGGATCAACTTCTAGGAGAATGTCAGGCCGTCTGTGACTGGCCCGCTTGTGCGTTTGCCAAGGAACTTATTGAGGCGTATCCCAACGCCAAAGTCATCCTAAACACCCGGGATATTGATCAATGGTATACCTCAGTCACTAAGACCGTATACTGGCGTGTTAGCGATCCAGAACATAAGTTCCTAGCGAACTTTAGTTGGGCCGCGGCTATGTACTACCCTATGCTTAACAAGTTCTTTCAGACTTTCTTCCGAGGTGACTTCCCCAACGAGGGCAAGCAGGTCTACAGGGAACACGTTGACGAGGTCCGCAGTCTAGTGCCCCCTGAGCGTCTTCTGGAGTACAACATCAACGAGGGCTGGGCTCCCTTATGTGAATTTCTGGATGAGGAAATCCCTAGTGACCCATTCCCAGATATCAACGATGTTGCTGATTTCCGCAACCGTTGCAGGACCCGTAACCGCCTTCAGATAATGAATGCTCTGCTACAGGTCATCACTATGGGTGGCTCACTGTTGGTTACCGGCTTAACTGCAACTATGGTCTTCAAGCGTTTTACTCGCCCAAGCTGCTAATTTTTGAGACGTATACACATCCTTTTTCTTTCTTTCGCTTGCTTCCTAATTACTGAAGCCTACCCATGCAAGAGATTCCCGAATATACAACTACATCAGAAGAAAAGATCTTCTGGGTGAGGGAGCTAAGGGTGCCCTAAAACTCAATCGAACTGTTTCCGGACTCATAAGCATGGTAACCATCTATAGGTCGACAGGGAACTTTCGCGTATCACTCTTCCAAATTTGTAGAGAGCGATTAGAAGCGGTCAAAAACCACGCACAAAGGTCCCGGAATAGTGTCGCCCCAGCCAAGGCCAAGTGTTGCATACATGGCGAGTCTTGCGAGAGGAAGCAATGCACCCACGAGTGACCGGATAACGGTTTAATGCTATGATCGTAGACGTTGCAAATTGCTCGTAGCTATCGATGAGATTGCTTTAAATGGGTAGAAAGACACCCATCATGCCAAATACTAAAGGGTAAGACCAATGATAGGTCTAATCCAACGGACATGCTTATCGGCTGTCCAGTCAAACAAAATCAATACAGCCAGCAGAAAGCAGGCGTAGATGAACATTGCAGGCAACCTCATCTCAGGTTCGGCAACCCCGCCGTTTTCGCGAGTCATCTTCATGATCATTCGATCACTTATGAGACCAACAGCAACAACTCCCAGAATGAAGCCGATCCGAATGGCGATATATGCCAGGACAGATACCCCCTCTGAGAACTCGTACTGGTTGACAAGAACCTCAGAAATGGAGGTAAGTACAAGGAACTAAATGCGGCCTATACGGCCTTAAAGCAATCATTATATGACCGGTGGTTAAAGCTTAGAAATTTTTTAACCAATCGAGGCTTCCAGCGCTCAGAGCAGATCCCTACGGCGGTGGGATGTGTGCGGGAGATGAGGACACTTTGGACCTGATGCGTCGCGAGTTTGACTGGATGGAAAGGGTACAATGTATGTCATTCCTTCTCTTCATCAATAAACTAACCGATCTGCCCTGGCCACAGAGATGTGTTCATGCGGCTTGAAAAGCGAGCGAACGCGAGAAAAGAATCCATTGACTGCGAGGATGAGGACAAGAAAGTAGAAGGTCCAGTATACACGATTCGCATATCCAGGAGCCAGAAAGTGGGCTTTGACAACAGCCTGTGTCCAGCAGGCAATAAACCTCAAGGTCGAAATTTGATGCACAGATATTGTGGTGGAAGAACGACAACCAACAGCAGATGATCTGAAACCGGGAGAAAACAATAAGCGCCCCCCCCCCCCCCCAAAACATCAACAGGGAGTCCTCTTTCTAAGAACACAGTGAAAGACAATTTATATTTAAATTCGAGAATAGTGGAGCACATTATTGAGGTTAAATGAATAGGAATTCTATGAAATGGGCTGCTAAAGATGGCGACTGCCACGTGGACTGCGATTTCTTCGCCGATTGGTTCACTCAGCAGGTCATTGAAAATGCACCTAAGACTCCAGCAAGCAATTAGAACCTCAAGCGTCCGACAAACTGCGTTATGGAACAATTGGGAAGCAATTCCAACAAGGAAGCTTTCCGGTTGCTCCAGCAAAGCTTCAATATGGTCAAGGGCGATGTAGGCTCCTTGGCTTCTTGCTGAAGATTTGACCTGATTGACCACTAATAGTCTTCTATACACTATCTCTGGAACTTGGACAAAACCCAGGTATGAAGAACTAATGGGAAGGCATGGTTCAGGATGATAATCCTCGCCAGGTGCTGGACTTGATCAGAAACGTAGGTGGCACAACAAAGAAGCATTGAGCGCTAGTGAGCTAACATTGGGTTTGTCAGAAAATCGCCATCTATAGTTGTCAGAATTTGTCCAAGGTTCTTGAAAAATTCAAAATGGTCAATTATGGGATTCGTGCAGACCTGAAACGCGCTGTAAAAGCGTATAAAGCATCAAATGGCAAAGATGTCGACCTGGTCGACCGTTGGGATCGGTTTTTCAGGCAAACAAAAGACGGCATGGCAGCGACAGGCCAAAGATTTGTCACTAGAGTGATAAGAGATATGAGCACACGGTGGACCAATGACCTAGAGGCGAGTATTGACTGGAACACTCGGGCTCAAAATACTCGCGACAGACTGGACGAACTCCTAGGTCATTTCGGTGATATATTCCTGGATGACCTTCATCTCGAGCAACTTGACTAGTGTTGTGAGCTCTTACAGCCGACTACGAAATGGGATTGACATACATCATGGGTGGACATGGTGTTTATTAGGGCCAAGCCAATCTTTTTGGCCTTATACATTGGGAATATACACTGGAAAATAATCAGTAGCTCGGCTTTTATGGCCGAAGTATATTGAGTAAAGAATAAAAAGTGAAACGGCTTTTGCTTCAACAAATAAATTCAACCCCAAACAATATGGTAATTACCAATAAATCATAGCTGTCCCCGCCAGATCCTATTCATTTTCCTATTCGTATGTCCTCTGTATCAAGACCACTTGCTTCATTCAGATGAAAGGCCTTCCTGGCTGTGAAAACCTGTCGAATCTAGCTACACCCCGCTGGCTGGCGTAAAAGATTCGGGTTCGCTGCCAGCGATTGCTAATTTCAGGCGCTCCTTGTACTGCGACTCAGTCATGTTTTTTTTCCTCGGCCAGTCACGATTATATGAAATAGGATAGAGGTTATAATCGGAGGGAACAAGAAAGACTTCCTGTTTCTCAATCGCTGAGCAATGTCCGTCTGTATAGATAACCCATCCGGGGCGATCCATTCCCCCATCTCCCCACGGCGACTCTTGAGGTGTGATGTCATCAGAAGATAGAGCGAATTGGAAGATCGAGTTTAAACTAACTCTAACCAATCCATCATAGTACTCTCCACATTCATCATCGGGGTCTTCAGGATGATACTCAAAGGTACAGTCAACAACATTAACATAGCCGATCATACCAGGTTGTTCTGGCTCGGTGCTTGCCAGAATAGACCTTATGGAGCGGGCATCCAGAGCAATGCAAAAGTCAAACCGAGGAGTACCGAGTCCAAGTTCAAATCCCCGCTCTTCAACCCATTGAATATGGCGTTTTCGAATAATGTCCGTCGGAGCTCCTTCCAAGCTCGGGTCTTGAATGATCACATTTCGGTAACCTTCAGCGACAATTCCATCAATATTTGGCTGGAGTCTGAACTCAGGCACGCGTTTAGATTTATTGATTGCGGCATGGCAATATCGATCAAGTATCTCGAGCGCGACGGCCCAGTCTTGATCAGATGTCTCTGTAAAGGTCGTGCGATAGATGACATAGCCCCACGGCCAACCTCCAGCCCTTGTGGCCTGTATTTGAAAGAAACGAGGAACCCAGTCATTCCAACCGCTTGACCATCCAGGTTTTTTCCTAAATCGTCTGCGTCTCTCTAGTGCAGTCTCTCCCGCTGGAAACTCGGAAGAACGCCACGGTTCCGTCCATGATTCATCGTGGAAGAGCTCTTGATCCATAGTTTGGTTCGGACAGTGCGGAATATATGTTCGGATTAAGCAGCACAAATAGTGATAGAGGAATTTTGCTGAGATCAAGCGAGGATTAGAAAGCGAGATATTGGGGATGGAGGGGTCGGGGGAGAAAGGAAGCTGTCGAATAAATAGTCCAGGGTGCTAGTGCTAGGGTCACATGACCTTCTAATTGTCAAAAGTCACGCCACCCGATCTAGTTTACTATTATCATTGGAGAGGTTTGTTATTAGTGGAGAGGTAAGTACGGAGGATGCTACCTCGCTTAAAACCTCCGGTCGGATAGGATTATCTCAGTCGTAAGAGAGTTCACTAATTCACCGGCGTCTTGGCGAGCGGGTCACTACAAGCAATACTTACTATGACAGCAAGCTGATATAGTATGGCATTATTTGTAAGAATGGGGCTAGTCTACCAAGAGGAACCAATTCAGAAAGATGGGACGAATTGAGTTAAAGAAAAAATCGAAAGAGCAGATGATGTGAGGACATATTAGGGTGTCCATGCTTACATGAGTAGGGGAAGAGGGGGTTTGAAAGCCCCCGATTCTCATCAGGTTTTTTCATTTGAATGAGGCACTCGCAGGATGATGGCCCTAAACAGTGTCGTCAAAGTCTTTATATATCTTATCGATCTTGAATAAATCTTCCTCTGAGGTCCCCAAGCCCACCTTACAATCAAATTCCAGAGACATGCGGAGAGATATAAATCAAATGTGATATCCGAGAATGGCCACAGAAGAGGGGAAGGCGTCTAGCTAATGTGGCACCGTAGGAGGTCCACATTATTTAAAGAAAGCCTCGAGCAAGCTACGAGGATCTAGCAGGATGTCACTTCCTCAGTCGCACTCGCGTCTATGTGACAGAAGACTACTCACATCCAGGAAGTACGAACTATAGTTTACAGCACAGTACAAGGGCATTGTTCTGAGGCCTTTTATTCCTTCACTGTGGGGGTTTAAGCAAAATAGACACTGAATGTGCCAACTCACATTGAAGGCGTCAAAGAGTATGCCCGCAGACGGAAGACGGTATTCAATACCAGTAAACCTCTTTGGGCGATAATCGGCTGATCTCAGTCCAGAATGTCCTGAGAATCTTCTAGGCCTAGAGACCGGATCACTCGATAGGGCTAGAATTCGAATATCCTGAATTCAATGATGGTGTTGCCCGCGCTTAATTTGAGCTTGCTACCGTACACTTACCCAGAATGCAAACTTTCATTCACGATACCAAACTGGTGTTAATGGAGCCTCTCAGGTTAACATATGGTCAAAGTGTAATCTCGAATAATGCAGCATTGTTTCCACCATCAGGTTGGCTGGTTAGCCAGTGCCATATAGCTTTTTTGCAGTATCCTCTTGGAGTCGGGGCACCATGTTCTTTCACAAGTTGGTTCGTGTTGACAGCGCCTCAGAGCATGTTTGACTCTAGATTGGAACCGCTAGACGTGACGACACTATCCGCCTTATCAAGCTCAACATAAGCCTCTCCAACCTTACATTGATTCGATTCCGGTTTGGACTTAAACAGGTAAGTGTCCGTAACAAGCTTGAACAGCCGCCAAGCTGCTTGTAGGAACACTAGATCCGCCACCAGGATGGACACTAGAAGGTTACCGGTCGACTTCAGTCGAGGCACCTGGCAGACATAATCCATGCTAATAACGCTCGGAGTTGTTCCCAAGGGACCCGTCCCATTCTTTGCAGTGCCGTAATACATGTCGACCTCTGGGCCAGAGTCCGCATTGGCCTTATGCCGCTGGATTGTCGAGAAGCTTCTGGAGAAATATTCCAGGTCGTCTGCGTTGGTGAGAAGATTCGGTTCGGCCGCGATTTGTCCCAGGTCCGTCAATACAGTCGAGTATGCGGATTTGGCTAAGCTATCGGCTATGATCCATACGTCTGGATATACTCGGCCTTGATCTAGCTTGGAGACACTGGGATCTTCCCCTGGAGATAAAACTTCAAAATTTCCATAGCCAAGGTCGACTATGAAGCGATAGTCGATGTTGAAGAACTGTACACTCGTGATGTCCCTGGCGGAGCTATTGCCTGGGGTCATGTAGATGGTTCCTTTTCGGATACCAGGCTCGTCGTTTTTTGTGGCATTAGCCCGAATATCTTGCATCGTTCGCGTGAGGTAGACGTAATAATTTGAAAGTACAGACTCCCCCCACCACAGGCTCGCCCGAGTGTTTTTGTCTCTGTCCAAAAAGTTGGTACCGAGGAACGTGTACAGGTGTGACCAGGACATAGCCGCTGGTATATAGTCATATGCTTGGGTCAAGTTGAATTGTATGAGTCCACTTGGAGTGTAGAAGCCACATAAGATATAAGTTTGAACTACTGCGCCCCATTCAGAGAATCCGAACTGGGATCCCGTCCGATCAAGAGCCTCAAGATTGATTTCAATTGCTGACACCATGCAGTTTTCGAGAACATTGTTGAAATAGGACATTGAAGAGAAAGCAGTACTGTTCATTCCACCCGATAGCTGCCAGACGGCCGTCAAGGTATAGGTCAACGAAGTCTGATTCGTAAACACCTGACTGCCGACAGGTACGGTCGCAGGCTGGCAGGTTGGCCGCACCTTATCGGTGAAGTAAGAGGGCCAGCGACCTAGCCATGCGGCACTAGAAATGGTGGAGTTAGGATCAGGCGAGATTTGCAGCACTAGATCATAGCCGTTGGCGGCGAAGTTGAGGAGGCTGAACAAGGCCGCGATTGTCACCGCTCCGAGCACAGCAACCGGCGTAAACCAGCGATGAGAGTAAGGCCGGGTAACATTGTAAGAGAAGAAGGACTCATGTATTGGGGGGCATATTGGCGTGGGGTGAGATAACCGCCAGGGACGAGGTTCGATGAGCTGAAGTGTCATGATAGGAAGAAACGGGGAGGAACTGGCTATAAGTCTGCAAGTTGCTGACACTGCACCGTTAATGCGCAACCTCGCGCCAGAACCCGTGCGCAATAAAAGGTACAGTGATCTGCAAAAATAGCCGCTTTGCTGTTTCAAAATATGTGCCAAGACTGGCTATAATTGCGCGCTTACTGCAGGCAGTAGCTGCAGCCATCTGGGAGGCGGTTAATTCACCACTGCTCATCATCTCATAGATCAACTCAAGCGTAGATTTAGCTACATTCGGTGCCATGGTTCATTGCGCTGCCTGTGTGGTCAGTTGTCAACGAACAAGGGGATAGGAATATTCAGCGTGGATCACCGAGGCCGCCAACGCAACTCCCACAGGCATATGACGCCGGTTTACACTATCTTCTCTCTGCGTCTGCTGCTAGCTAAGCAAGACAGAAACCCCCACGTGGCACCTATACGTGAAGGAAGCAAGATCGGGTTTATGGAGTTTGATTGACTAACTAACAGTATAGTGCGATAGTATGGTGGATGTGATCTCCGCGAATGTGAAGGCTCGGGCCGTTCATAGTGGCCCATCCCTAAGGAAATACAAAGAGGAAATTGACAATTCAAGTCGCTTGATTAGTGTGGACCATCCATTCGGCGGTCACGGGAGAAGTTAAATAAATTTTGCTCAATTTCATCCGGGCAATCCATTCGTTTCAGCGCCTCTTCTTTAGTCAGGATCTAAGATTCACTGCGTTCTCGGAAACGAGATAACCAAGACTAGACCAGACGGTCGTAGTAGCCACGGTAAATCTACTTTCCAGAGTTATCTTCGATCAGGATCAGTTCACGTCACCAAAAAGGTAAATATAGGGGGAGGGAAAGGACACGAGCGGGGAGGGGGGTGAGAGAGAGGGTATGTCTAGCCGAAAGGCCATATTAGCGCTTCAGGGGCCTCTAGGGCCAGAAGTGGCTGAAGAGTGAAGCGGCAAGAGCTCTACCCCAACGGAACGGACCAAACAAAAAGCAAATCCTAGTATTGACAAAAAACATACAACAGCCAGGATTCGCATGTGGTCACCCACCATACTACTAACTGGCCGGCGTGTGGCTTAAGTACGGCTGAGCGGACGGGAAGCCCTGTTCTCCACACCCTATGGTCGTATGTGCTAGAGTGGAGATAAACTAGAATGTTATAATGCTAGCGAAGATACATGAGCATCACAGGTGGCCAGAATCAAAGGTAGATACTTCAAGGGAAGACCAGTAGTAAGCATGGTGCGGCTTAGCCTAAATATAAAATATTCGATATTATTCAGACGAGGATCTATCAGCCAGTCGTGCCCATACCTGATGGGCAGTGCAGAGAACCGCGGCACGAGTTACTCCCCTGCTCATCCATCGAATCTAATCACCTGCCTTCGTAGACGCTGCTGCTTTTTCAGCACTGAACGTCTCTCATCGTCTGCATTGGTTTCATCGTCAGCGATTTAGATCAGCTCTGCTTAACAGTAGTTCTCTTTCCAGAAGAGAAGACGAAATGCGCAGGCTAGAGCAACACGGTCTGGAGCACCTCCGGCCCTATGATTTAGTGATATAGGTGTAGATCCAGCCTTCCTATCTGTCCACATCACATTCTCTCTGCCAATGAATCGTGAAGCCAGCGAGGACTCCAGCGATGAGGCGCACTTGGTGAAAAGGGTCAAACCCGTGAATACTCAGAATGCCAATCCAGGATTTCTACTGCCGTATCCAATGTAGAGAATAAATCGATCTCTCTGGTAAGAGGAATTTTAGATGTACCCAAAAGCATACAGCCATATGATATGGGACCCAGAGAAGAAACCATGTGAGACTATATAGCTGTAAATACGTACCCACCTAGTATACTACCTACGGTCCAAACATCCAATATAGAGCACCAGCAGGCATTCATCAGGCCATCAGCATACCTCTGCACTAACATATACAGCTACGAGATCATGAAGTGAATAGAGATAGAAGGATAAGCAAGAATACTTGTATGACCTAAGACGAACGCTAAACGTCCGGCGACAAAGCGCAACAAAACAAATGTCTCACCAGCACGGTCTATCAACCCAGTACCGCCAAGGCATGGAGAAGGCCTGACGTGAAATGAAAAAAAATGTGGAATCTCATGTAGTCATGACGCTCACGGGCGGGTCGTAGGTAGCATAACACCCGCCTGAACGCCAAACCCATGCAAAGACGCGCGGTGAGAAGGAAAAAAGCAGAAGAAACAGATAATTGAGATAAGAATAGAGAAAACCCAGAACGCCCGTTCATGCAGCGGGAGTCTGGGATAAAGCAAACGGCCACGGTTGAAAAACAAAGGGGGAGTGTAAGGCTGAAGTGGTGAGAGATTTGGGGTGATGATACATGGAGGGGCCGGGGCCACTGATATGGATACAGGACAACCCCAAGGCCTGTCGAAGTAGCGGAAGGAAATGGAACAGGGAACAGGGGGCAAAAGCGAGACATCATGTCAGCAAAGGATATGAATATGGATACTGATGATGTTGACATGGCTGTATGAAGCAAGCCGGTGTGATGTTGAAGAATGTCGTCGCAATTCATGGCACGTCAGAAGATGGAGAGCATTGTGGAACCCATAGGCCCCTAGCAAGGCTTGCAAGATTCGACTTCGCAGATTTACTGTGAACCGACCTGATGTAACTCATAGTTGGGAACGTAGTCAAACCAATCAGTCTCAGGATTGTACTGGTAAGCCTTGAAGTCGACACCATAAGGCTTGGGCTCCAACATGTACAGCATGCCCATGGGAACATCCAGGTCAGCGACCATGTCGCGCTTCAGACCGCGGAAGTAAGACAGAAGGACACGGGCAGTAGATCGGTGGCTAACCAGAAGGACGTGGTCGGTGGTGCGCTCGACCTCAACGATAACGGCTCGGAGACGGTTGATGATGTCCAAATAGCTTTCTCCACCGGGACCAGGGTAGCGGTAGAAAAGCTTGTCCTTCTTGCGGTGAGCATACTCCTCAGGGTATTGCTGCTGAATCTCCTTGTATGTCATGCCCTCCATCTTTCCGGAGTGGAGCTCGTCAAGCATGCGCATTTCCTTGACATCATAGTCTTCCTCATTGAAGTGCTCAACAGTCTGGACAGCACGCTTCATCATCGACGACCACACGCAAAAATTGCGAGGGCGATCACGAGGAATGTACGACGGGTTGGGAGGGGTGCTGTCACCAGGGCGGGGTGGGAAGTGCTCGATGAGGTTCTTCTGGCGCTGGTAAAGCTCCCACTGCTTGCGTTGGTGGTCGACGAAGCGAGCCAAGGCCTTTGCGTAGCGCTTGCCATTCTCGCTGAGGTCGGAATCTCCACCAATGCGACCGGCCTCGTCATCCACGCTCTCACCATGGCGGGTGATCCAGATCTGGCGAGGAGAAAGGTTGAAGTTGAGCAGGTAGTAGACGACCTGAGAGGAGAGGAATCCGTGGGTCTGATGCGAAACGATCTTGCGGCCTACGTCAATCATTTGGATGTAGGCCATGTCGTGCTTCTCCTCGTATTCACCAAGTGGAACGTATGAATTCTCGTACAGAGCAACACGCTTTTTGAAGTCTGCCAGAGCAGTGACCGGATCCTGACCCTTGTAGTCGGGGCCAGAAAGCTTCAGGCGCATGTTAGCTTCCAGGAGGTTCTTGTCCACACAGCTGCTCTCGAGGAACAGAATGCCCAGCTCGGGGCCAGCACGCTTGCGGATATGATCGACAATAGCCTTGCGACGTTCCATGGTGCTATTTGTGGCATCGAGAATGCCAACGCTGCCACCTTCCTCGAGGATGTACTCGAGCAGCTCGTCGAGAGTATCCAGTGCCACTTGCTCACGGAGCTTGACAGCACGCTGGTTCTGGGGATCAAAGAAGTTTGCACTCTGATCCATTGGTTCAGGGGAGGCTTCTCTAATGAGCTCGTTGTTGTCGGTGGACTGGGCAGGACCTGCATCGATGGAAGGAATCACAGTGCTTCCATTCTGTGAGATGGATCCGGGCTCCTGTCCGTTGATGAGAATCTTGTCCGGAACCGCTGGGGGTGGAAGAGCAGTATCATTTGGTGGCGAATTGTTCTCGGGTGGGGACGATTCATTTTGGTTCATCGTTCCAACGCTGACGCTCAGTCGGCGCACAGAGTCCACGAGATCCTTGTGAACATTGCTGGCGCGTTTCTCCAAGGGGCGTCCAAGCATGGCCGGCGAGGGTGACTTGCCAGCGGCGACACGGCGACGTTCACCGACGTTGAAGATCTCGGTGTCATGCTGAAGCCAATTTAAGTATCTAGCCAGCTTTTTGGTGATGTAACTCTTGCCTCGAGCCGGCAGGCCGACCATGACGATAACGAGCTTGGAGCCAACATCACGCTGGGCGATGCGTCCGTCCGGGGAGACCTTGGACTTGGTCAGGCCGGGAATATCAAGAGTGGTTGCACGAACCCGACTGGGGGTACTGATGGTGGAGAGACCATTGCTGTATAGAGAGATAATGATTAGCCAAGAGTCACCATCAACGGAAAGAGTGACAGGCAACCAGGCCCACAGTCAAAATGCAAGAAGATTAAACACGATGAGGCTCCAGAAGCGGATCCAGCCACATCAAACCAGGACCCAGTCAGGTATCCAGTAGCGGTCAAGCCCAAGCGTTGTGATCTCTGGGGACAAGCTCCATGCCCGCGCTTGCGGGAAGGACTTCACCCGAGGCACATCGCAGGGTTGCCGATCCCAGGCCACCTCTCATAGGCCCGGGGGTAAATCAAGCAATCATTTGACACGAGACAAGGTTCTAGACTACCTGGGGAGGGATGAATATGAACGACTCAGACGCAGGGGAGACTCACATCTGTGGAGACGGGGGTGCGGTAGAAATCGGAGTGTCAGTCAGAACGGTTCCGACTCCGCCCTTGGGCGGCTGTGAGGTTTTGTGGGCATCGGAATGCAAGTCATTCCCTAGCGCTCTCCCGACCACAGTCTTCGGAGGAGGCTTCAGAGTTCCTTCTTTTCCCGAGCTGAGACTAGCTCCGTGGGAACTGATGCCACTGGGCCGTTGGTTCATAAGTCTCTGATCTCCCAGGCCCTTGAGATCAGGCGAGGTGGCCGACGTCATGATAGCCGACCGCGCGATGCTGGAATGCTGCGCCATCCCCGGCTAAGGGGAGGGGATCGGAACTTCCGGGGAGAACGGTTATTTGAGAGTATGTGGAACCCGGTCTTCAGATCTTTTGACGATTCGAGAGTTGTGCTTTCGAGGATGAGGAGATCTCGATGCCAAAAAAAAATCCCTTTTGAAGAACAAAGCGGGAGAGGAGAAAGAAGGTGGGCGGGAGACTCGGATGACTCAACTCCGGCCAAAGTGGACGTCACTTTCCGACTGTGTGCTTCACTTCGGCGATTTGGTTGGTGAGAGCTGCCCTCACAACGGGGGAGTTCCAGCACACGAAGGAAAAGCCACGGAGATAAGAAGTGAGATGTGATTGCTAAATTCTGGAATGATGGTGGTTGAGGGAGAGTGTTGATGGGGTTCACTGAAGAGAGATTTGCTTGTCGCCAAGGGGGGGCAGAGATTGAGTGAGGTTGAGGTCGATGAAGAAACAACGTGATGCTGCTGACACGAGGCAGAGAAGTCGTGCGATCGCACCGGAGGTAGGTGATTTATCTTTTGGGCTACTTTAGAAAAAAATAGAAACTTGAAGATAAAGAGAAGTCCACTTCAGAGCATATCGGCGCTTTTCCCCGTAGACAATGAAGTCACAGAACACTGATCGCCAGAACCCACTTGGTGGATCTCTGGGGGCAATAAGTGGCTGCACGATATGATGTCAATTTTCAAAGTGAGATTTCTATTGCAGATGCAAAACAATTCTTGAGAAAACCCGTGAGACTGGATTCATGTAGCTTTCTAGCTCTCTCTATATATACTCCCTCCCGCCCGAAGGAACGAGGAAGGTCTCGCGAGTCTATTGGCGATACATCGATCTTTATCTTACCTAGAATGCTTGGCTCGAGACCACCCAGGCCAAATCAGAACGGTGGATCAACCTCCATAGCTCCCAGCTGCAACCCCTGTGTAAATCTCTAGCCCTGCAATGCCCCCGGAATATCCACCGAGGCGTTCGGTCAGCATTGGATCTGCACGATGTTTCTCCGTCTTGCCAAGAACAAAGCAAACGGGTGTGATCAGCGTCTAGGCTGGCGGACATGCACAGTGGCCAAGAAGGACCGAGTAATAAGATCCCAGAGGTACGATTCAACACCCAATTTCAAACCGAACGACCACGCTGGAAGGCACAGCCGACTCTTGGGGCGCGTTGTCCGACATACGCCTCACCGCTCGGGCCAGTCCCTTTCCGACATACTCGGCCTGCTTGGCGGTTTTCTCGGTCCCCAAGTCCCAACACAGCAGATCGGACTCCGACCAACTGGATGCCGCCGCGGACTCACGGGTGATCTCCTCCGCCGCCCGTACCCGCGGGCAGATGATAATGTCGCCGGGGGTGTGGTACATCATTCTTGGCGCTTGGCGGTAACGCAGGGGGGGCGAAGGAGTGGGCGTGATACCATGTGCGCGGAAGATGTGATCTTGCAAGAGTTTCATCAGGGAGGGAGGCGGAGCATCTCACCTTCTCCCTCCCCCGAAGCCCGTGTTTGACTAGTTGCTTAGTTTCAAAGTGAGGCCGATCAAGCAGGCGTATGCCGCTACACTCAACGCAGTCAGCACCACCACGGCATTGCCACTTGTTCGAAACTTGTGTCGATGAATGCCATCGTCTCCCATTTCCGAGAAGAACTGTCGGTTTCCCTGGGAGCGGCGGAACAATCCAATAATCAAGACACCGGTACCGTAAATGGCGAATAGCGCACCGATACTGTAGAACTCGGCGGTGAAGATCTTCAAGACGACGAGGGCGAAGGAAAATTGGGAGAGGGCAGTTCGGACATAGGCACCTTCAAATGTTCGCTGCGCGGCACGCACCTCGACGATTTCGTCCGGGGTCAGCACTGCGGAGCGAGCACGGTGCATCCGGAGACGATATCGGTCGGCCGCTCGTCGCTGAAGCTGTCAGTAGGGCGAGACAGGAATGGGCACCCGGTGTAGAGAGCCAGAAAATGTGTAGTAATCAACACACACCTCAAACATGGTGATCCGGTCTTCGGCTACCTGTATCGTGAAGGTTCCTGGGGGGGCGGGGGATTTCTCAGAAGGCAGCCGATGGGGTCATATCGATGGGGAAAGATAGAGAAGGAACCGCGTGATCTAGTGCTCACGTGGACTCGACCATCATCTCGTCGCAACGCGGCTTCGAACTGTTTTCGGCATTCACCACCGAACTACCGTTGGCATTGCTTTGGAACTTGGGCATTCTAGAACCTTGGCAAGCGATTTCCAAGTACCTGTTGTGCAGATGACAGCGAATTCCACGATGCTTTGGACTGGCTGTTGAGTCGTGCAAAAACACCCGTGCAATTTCCCCACCAATGACGTGGGGGTGTTTCTAACGCTCAAGTCGGTCGGCTATCGAATTTGCCCAATGAGGGAGCCCAATCGCCGGACATTTCCCCAAAGAACCCCCACACGGCCAACATTGACGGTCGGCGCCTTCGCCGAACGGGCCCTTTTTCCCCGACTTTCTTTTAACTTATCTCATTTCTCCCCTCTTCTTGAGCTTCTTTTACGAATTGGACATCTGTGATTGTCGCATTGTGCTGGTTCAACATGGCAAAGGTATTCGACGCCGCAGAAGGTATGCACTTCTTTCTCCGCACGGAACACTCAAACCTCCCCCAACGGCCAAAGGGATCTCAATTCAATTCGTGGGGGTACGCTGACTCGATTGCCAGTTGCGAAGCACAACACTCCCGAGAGCTGCTGGGTGATCCTATACGGAAAAGTCTATGATGTAAGAAAACTCCATTCTCTTGTTCATCCTCAGAAAGGGAAAGCGGAAGGACTAAGACTATAGGCTTAACTTAGGTTACGGATTTCCTGTCAAGCCACCCTGGAGGTGCAAAGATCATTCTGAAGCTCTCTGGCAAAGATGCTACCGAGGAATATGACCCCATTCACCCGCAGGGTACATTAGAAGATGAACTCAAGCCAGAGGCTTGCCTCGGAACAGTGGACCCAAACACCTTACCCAAGGACGAGACACCAGCAAAACCCCAGGAGCCGGCGGCAGGACCCCCTCCTATGCAAAATCTCCTCAACCTCGACGAGATTGAAGAAGTCGCCACGAAGCAAGTAAGCCAGAAAGCATGGGCCTATTACTATTCCGCAGCGGACGACAAGTTTTCCAAGCGCTTTAACAACGAGGTCTACCGATCCATCCTTCTACGACCAAGAGTCTTTGTTGACTGCACCAAGTGTGACCTGGATACTTCTGTACTGGGACACAAATTGGGAATGCCTATCTATGTGTCACCCGCAGCTATGGCACGTCTTGGCCATCCTTCCGGTGAAGCGGGTATCGCAGAGGCCTGCCGAAGCTTCGGTGCCATGCAAGTCATTTCCAATAACGCATCCATGACCCCCGAACAAATCGTCAAAGATGCAGCTCCAGATCAGGTCTTTGGCTGGCAGCTCTATGTTCAGATCGACCGCAAGAAGAGCGAGGCGATGCTGGCTCGAATCAAAAAGCTCAAGGCTATCAAGTTCATTGTTCTCACTCTCGATGCCCCCGTTCCGGGTAAGCGTGAAGAAGATGAGCGAAACAGTCTTGTTGGAGCCTCTGCCCCTGTAACAAGTGGCGTGAAGGCTGCTGAGCGCTCCGCTGATGGCACTCCCGATGTGAACGGTCCGGGCGGATCTGGTGGTGTTGGTCAGCAGCTGTTTGCCGGGACCGATCCATCATTAACATGGCAGGAGACTCTGCCCTGGTTGGCAAAGCACACCGATCTGCCTATTATCCTGAAGGGTTTGCAAACTCACGAGGACGCATACCTTGCCTCCCTGCACGCTCCACAGGTCAGGGGAATCATCCTCTCTAACCATGGTGGTCGGGCCCTGGACACTGCCCCGCCAGCTGTGCATACTCTTTTGGAAATCCGCAAATACTGCCCCGAGGTCTTTGACAAGCTCGAGGTTCACGTTGATGGTGGTATTCGTCGTGGAACAGACGTCGTGAAGGCTCTCTGCCTCGGAGCCAAGGCAGTTGGTCTTGGACGCCCTGCGCTGTGGGGTCTCGCAGCCGGTGGCCCCGATGGTGTTCGCAGGACATTGCAGAGTATGTGATATATTAATTTCATAATTATCTTCGTGCTAACAGTTGTTTCAGTTCTTGCCGACGAGACCAAGACGTGCATGCGCCTGCTCGGTGTGGAAACTGTAGATGCTTTAGGCCCTCAACACGTATGTCTCCCTCTCTACAAACCTGCTCTTTTGCGATAAAATACTGACATCTTCTAGATTAACACGCGCATGGTTGAGCAGCAGATTTATGATGGCCCCTCTGCTCTTGATTCGTTACGACGTGCATTCCGGGCGAAGCTTTAGGCGCATATGTTGTTGTAGATACCACCTTTTCTGTAAAAATTTCTTCTGCTGTCTAGTATTTGCCATGAAACACATATCATTTGCAATATGGCTTGTTGCTATTTTTCATTAGGATTCTTAATAGCTCTTTTATATGATTGAAAGCTCCAACGTATTTCACGGTCTAAACGGTCTCAAGGTCGGCCCGGTCATCCACCCCATCACAAACTCTGGAAACAGGATATCCCAATGATCACTCGATCTAGCTAATATATAGCGATTATACATATCCTCTACCTTATCTTCCTATATGTAATTTACCTAGATGGGGCCCTCTTCGACCCCTAAACCTCTTCATAGGGTATTCTACCTTGTCGATCGATCACGCTTCTTGACTAAAATCTTAATCTCTACGTGTAGATTCGCATTTCTTACGCTAGTGTCGCGGTCTCATACAGCGCGCATACTAGTCAGCCCTAGGCCATAACAATCTAGTATGGCCTTTGAAAGACTCGGAGTGCTATTCAACCGCCATTAGTAGATTTTTCAGTGTCGAAGCATTCATTGAGAGCTAAGCGACTGGATTCTTTAAGGCGTTATGGATTAGAAACCATTAACTTGAAAAGAACGTATTGATCCTAGTCATGCATTCGGTCCCCATGCTTAGTTTCCGTATGGTTCCAATCATTGTAGTGTGAGGTGCGAAGACAACCAGCCGTGATTTCTCGCGCACGTCTATCTTAACACATCGTCGATTGGGGATTGACTTTGCCTTATGTCAATAAACATTTGTAACTAAATGACCCCGTCAGAGAGTAGAACAAATTAAGCTTTCTTTGGTATACGAGATTGATATTCCCGAGCCACCAGCAATTGAGAATCTGTTGATCATACCGGACCAACCATTCTTCCCTTATCCAATTGCCCAGAATGCGCGTGAGGTTTTCCCCTTCAGTTACAATACCTCTTCATGTGTTTGGTGAGCAGAAAGCACCCCTTTGCGGTCAACGTTGTGGTTCATGCTGGGCTAGGGGTCTAACACCTTTTGAGGGATATAGTGTGCAAGTTTCATTGTACCACCATGTTGGATTGAAAATATTAATAGAAGGAACCCCGCAAATCAAATTAAGATATGAATTACTTTTATCACATTTGAGAAGCGCACGTTGAATCTCATGACCAGAAAACACGTAACGTATAGCTGTAAATAGAAGTAAAGGGACAAATCCGGGTTAGTGAGCGAACTGTTTTTGCTTAATATCCAATTTCGTTATAACGCTGATAGACCACACTCCCTGAAAAGCCTGCAGGTCCGTTCCATCAAAAGAGTAGACCAGCCTCAAACTTCAACATCGCGAGGGTGAGCCTCCCAGTATTCGCCCAATTCCGCGTCAGTCATTCCAGGAACAGGGTCGTAACGGGTGAGAGGAGCCAAATCGACTTTGTTTTTCTCGAATTGCGACAGCTTCAACTGAGTGAGCTTTCGAGTTTTGTTCACACTATACACCTTGATACGGTGGGCCGAAGATGTGACGTGAAGTCCCCAGTTCCATGCCGCTCGCACATTCAAGGGCTGTGTGTTGAGAGAATTATCCCAGCACCTGCAAACTATCTCAATCCAACCTTCCACGTCGCAGGGCAAGTCAATTTCCCAAGTTCGCCAAGTCCATTTACCTTTCTTGGAAAGCTGCTCCTCCGGTACAGCATACCAACTGAAACCTCCGTCGGCAGAAAGCTCCACACGCTCCGGCCACCTACCACCACCGGAATACGCCCAGCCCTTGCAATGGATTTTGCCGTCGTGCATGATCACTTGCTTTGTCCACGGAGACATAATCGCTGAACTGACTGGCATCTCCTGGATTTGGATACCGTCTATAGGACGCACATTGTATTTGCCCACCTGCTGGTTGAAATAGAGGTATTCCCTGGATTGGACAGGTGCGAGAGTTGGGTTCTTGAGGGCTTTGATGCGATATAGCCACTTGACACTTCGAGCCCCAATATAGCCCATCACAACCGCTCGTAGCGGGTACCCATGAATTTTAGGAAGAACCTCGCCGTTCATTTCCCATGCAAGGATAACCTCGTTAGCCTTGACCTTAGACCAAGGAACGCTGACGACATAATTGCCCACTTCTAGGTCTTTAACGTAGGTCTCGGCACCATAGAGTTCGAGGTGCTTCGCATCATCAACCAGACCGCCGCAATCTTTAATCAGCTTCTTCAAGCTAATACCCTTATACCGTGCGGTACCAATAGCTCCTTCGGCCCATGGAGCTTGTGGCACTTCGTCACCCTGGCCGGCATATAAGGCAATTTGTTCGATGCGGCGGGTTCCCGAACATTGTATGGTGACTGTTGCTTCCACGCGTGGGAACCTGGACTCATCCATCAAATCTTTCATGGTGTACGTTTTTGGTGACTTCACAAGTCCGTCTAGCTTTAAATCAAATTTGTCCTCATCGATAATCGGAATACCGCCATGGTTGCGCACAAAATGAAGGGAGGTTGGAGTCACTGCCTTTGCGGCCACCAAACGCTTTGGTGGCTCCCCATTATAAGGGAACTGCAATAAATGAAGCATCTCAGGGTGTTTTTCTTTCAGCACCGTCTTCCAAGAGTCGTCGGCAACAGGGGCAAGTTCTCCACCTATGGCGGCATGCCAGGCTTTGAAATCGTTGCCAGGGAGAACAGGATTGGTCCCTGGGATTGGACCCCATTGAAAATCGGGACAAGGCTCAAACGTTTGTGAAGTCAAAATTTTGTGGGCCTTGGCCTTCTTGTTTGGATAGTTTTCCCATTCAACGTAGCTGGAAAGACAGTTAGAACGACCAATCAGCTTTGCTGTTTTGATATCAATAGCCAAGCGACCAAAAAGAAACATACCCTACCCAGCCTTCTCGCTCGCGAGCAAATAGCTTATCACGATTACCCACTGCTTGGATTGCCTTCTTATCCTTCACGACTCCGGACGGCTTAGGGGGAAAAATTTTGATGGTGGTTTTTCCAGACTGGTCAAGGATAGGCAGCTCATGACCTGCCATGCCCTGCTCGAGCATCCATTGGTCGGGTCTGTCTAGAGCGCTGAGACTTGATCTTCTTCTGGACTCCATGTTGTATACAAGGTGAAAGATAACTTCGACAATCTAGTCGATTGAACGTGAATGTCATCGGAAGTATGGTCGTTATATAATTCGTGGCGCACGGCCCCACATCCCAACTTGCCCGATGTGGACAATGTCATGATGTCAATTCTGTCTAGGCTCCCTATTTAGGCAATACTTCTTATCCAATAGTAAACAAGCTCTTATCTTGAATTTTATTACCAGAATTCTAGCAACGGGATGCTGCGCTACACCGTACTTCGACGTGTCATATTCTTATGATGTTATTGGCTTGGACTCACCCGAAGCGGGGGTATAGATAAATACTGTGCTGCATACATGAGATACACCTTTGTTAATTACTAAGGTTACATTCGCAGAGCAGACCTTCCAATTTCTTGATTTATTATGTACTGTTGAAATAGTGTATGCTGAATCTTCCAAATGGAATTGAGTTTGTCCTTGGCATGGGTGCGGAAGGCTGTGGTGCGGAAGGCTGGTCATTTCCTTTAGGAGTCCTCTAGGGCAGATTATTCAGTGGCCAACGTTACGGTAAACCCTTTAAACTACTCATGACGTGATGATATCTGACAATGTTGAGTTTATACGAGAGTTTCGTATAAACTCAATCTTATTCGCTCACCGCTAGACCCCCAGCTATGGTAACCATCTTACTACAACCGGCGAATTTAAACCCAGTAGTCCCACATTACGGAAGACTTTCCGCGGCACAAGCTCGTATTCATTGATCTAAATGGGGCATGTAGCTTACCTCAAACTGTTAGAGGTGGCAAGTTGCAAGGTCTACACTACAGCAAGGGCTGAGACTTCCTGATCTCTCCCTTGCATACCAACGTCCTCCACCTTCCAGCGTCGACATACACACAGCATCTCGCCATTTGAACTCGCTTGATTTGTGACTGCCTGACAGGGATCTGTTTTCGCGAATTTTGGGATGGTCAAGACGCAGGTATAATTCTCCCCGTGATGCGTGCTCAATTGAGACGATCAGATTCTAAGGCATATAAAAGATGGTTGCTCTATTACATTTAGAACTACCATGTAACTCAAATTGCAATTTCTTTTGATTTTATCAAAGATATATACCATCTGGCCCTGTCTCAGGCGTTTCTGGAACGCGCCTAGACGAGGGGTCAGCATATACGCATGTATGGTTGCCCAATGCGGGGTAACCTGATCTGTGCGATTGACCTACATGATGATACTCAACGATGGCATTGAATTTCATCTTCTAGACGATAAACCAACCAGGCCAATCTTTTTCCTTTCATTTTGTTAAGATTGTCACGTTTCCAAATTAAATTGACCGGACCGCAAGATTGAACATTGTAAGACCAAACTGAAGAAACATTGATAAGTAAGGATCGGATTTCCCAGTTTTGTTACGCTTTCGCGATCTTCTTCTTCCTTGTTATTCAATTGAATTGCACGAGTAGCAGTTAAATCTGTTGCTTGATCCTCCATCGGTGCTGGGCTACTGACCGATACAAGGAACTATAGTCCAACAGGGCAGGAGAGGAAGCAAGGGGAGGAGGAGACACATTTTAAAAGTATATTCAGCTGGTGAAAAAGTGTAAGTCAAAAGATTTTCTCCAGGAAAGTGTGAGAGACACGATCGAGGTAGATCAAACTCGATTCTACTCGTGATAAGGTAGTTAGCCCCACTCTACCTCGGTCTGACAGAACTAGGCCCATAAAACCGCAGAAGGCTACAGGGAAAATCACGATAGCCGGACTGGGACCGCATAGGATCATTTTCCTTACCTCATCCACGTCGCCGACAACAAGTAATATTTAAGAAACTTCTTCCATTAGAACATATGGACATGCTACTCTAAGCAGGGCCAGGGATTTTAAATAATCAATTTTCTATAGACTGAGTGTATTTCATGAGAGTTCACAGTAACTGATTCTGGATTATCACAAATATGCAGTCGACCAACACAATGTTTGATAACAAATTAGTAAAAAATTAGTAAAGATGATTCATCCATTAATGTATCCGAAAAGGGAAGGTGTAAATGCACTGTAGTAACATACGAACAACTCACCGCATAATACCAGCAATGGACAAACTGAAAGCCCCGATCTTTATGCTGCTGTTTCGAGCTTCCTACGGTCGGTAGTCGCTCCCGGTGTTGCAAATTTGGGAATGATGCTGTCGGTGTAGAGGACAGCTGTTTAATCGGCCAGGGGAGGGCGACGCTGACATGGAATGACCATCATAACCGGTCTGGAGTATACAACTTGTCCAATTTGTCCAAATTCTATAAATGGTGTTTCAACGTGTTTTGCACCTAAAAACAATAAAGCAAATATAAAGAAAGATATACTAAATTGTGTTCTATCCAAAAATATTCTTGATGTTTACCATCTGTTGAACCGGCCGTAACCGGGAGATATATTTACTTATTAGGAAAGTGATGTGAGTCCTCCACATGGAATTCTGGATGAATTCTGACACCTGCATTCTATCAGATTATTGGTCATTTAAAAAGAAAACTGACGGAATCTCTCTGTTTGATCTTCGCTTCGTGGTGTGTGCTGACGATTCTCTGCCGTATCTCATTTTCACGGCAATTCGGCTGCTTCCAGGATCAGAATTTCTTGGCCTTAGCCTATCCAGGGCCATTTTGCTTCAGATTCTCTTGTTAGACATAGTCGAATTCTATTCGCCTTCCCTTACCTCCTTACGCCTAGCAATCATTTTTTCATCAGAGATAATTTGCCATCGGGCTGTGCAATTCCCACTGTACTTTATCATTTTGATTGGCTTGCATTGGTGTTAGCTTCTAAAATTGCGTGCGGCGCGGGTCTTAGATGGAGTAGTTGCTGGTCTATGAGGGGCGGTTCGTGATTAAGATTTCAAAACCGCTCTTATCTCGAGGTCTGGAAGAAACTACTGGACGATCGTTAGGTGAGACTTTTGTGTACTCCGTACAGGTATCACCTTTGTTCCGGGTATCCAATCCTGCTACTCTGACATCCGGCTCTTCCGGCATCACATGATAAACTATTTCATCATCACGTCCTGTGTCAAAGTACGGAGAATTCATCGTTATATTTCCTATCAAATCGTTGATTCATTATCTTATCTTAATGTTGCTGCTCTATTCAAGATGAGATACACATCATGGAGTTCCCTAATTTGGTATCTATGTGGAAGAAACTCCAGGTGAAGCTGGGATTGAATATCCCCATCGTGCTGCTGATGTTCAAGTATGCCTTCTGCAGAGCTTGGTTTTTCGCAATTGATGAGGCCCCTCTTCATCTCATAATCCAATCCTAAACTGACCGGTATGAGCTATAGAGGCGCGGTTGCACCAACAATTGGACTCTCAATGTACATCCACTCCCTCCAGTGTGCTAGCGCAGTGTAATGACGTTCGCAGATATCAGAGCGATGCTGTGGCACGGCAGTTTTCCACCATTGGCTATCTCATCCCCATAATGTCGATTCTAACGATTCCAGTCGCGCCACGAGCCCGATTCTTTCAAAATTTAATAGTGAGCATTGTATGGACCTGTATTCACGTATGACCTAAGTTGTATACGTTAATTTTCTCTTTTTACCCTAGATTTCGGTTGGTTTCGCAGTCGCGGTGTCTTTCTTATCAATGTGGTGTGCCGTCCGGGCTCGCGCAAATACAACCCATATACCCCACGGAGGAAACAGTCCTGGTCCGGTTACTGGTGCTCCTGTAAGCCCGTATAATGCCGCTGCGAGTGTTAACATGGCAATCTGGTTGTCATTCGAAGTGTGGCTGGCAAACACGTATGTTCTTTCGTAAAGTTTCCTGTTTTCAGCTCCGAAGCCTGACGGACGGGGTAGGTTCCGTGCTTTTCGACCGCAATACTTCATTCCATCGATAATATTTTCCATTTTTATTCAGGTAACGGCGACTTATGGAACTCAGTTCAAAACGATGGAAGAAGCTGGAGCTTTAGGTAAGATTTCTATCAGCGATCGTAGCCGTATATGCTTGCTAATTACAAGATTCTTCTCCAGTCAAACACTTAGTGGGATCATTTTTTGCGGGATTTGGACTGGCGGCAGCAGTCAATGTGTTCATTATTCCACTCACATCTCGAAAGATTGTCAGTATGCATATGGTGGAGTATTTCCATGCGATCCAGAAAACACTGGATTCCCAGCTTGCATTCGCCCAATCCCTACCCTTGCATGACTGGCGTTTTGTTCATGGTAGTTCAGATATCTCCCAGCAAGAGAAAACACCTTCTTGGCCAGAAGCGAACGCCCTCAAAAATTCAACCATGGAAGCTGCCAAATCCCTTGGAAGGGTAACATCGGAATTGCGCTACGCAAAACGTGAGGTTGGTTGGGATTACCTAGGGCCAACAGAACTAGCGAACATCACTCGCATGTTGAAGAAGGTATTAGCTTCAATGCTGTGGACGGAGTCACTTGCCAAAGTCTCCAGACGCTTCCCTCGTTTAGTGAACGAGATGGAGAGCATTCCTCATGAAGAGGAACGGCAGAAATGGTGTTGGGTATTGGAGCAAAGACGTGGTCCCACTGAACAACTTATCCAAGCCATGAAAGAAGGTCTTGGCCAATCTTTGCACAATTTTCGCCTCAACAAAGCAGCAGAGTTCTCTCAATTGGATATTGAATCCAACAGAGATCACACGAGTACACGATTGGAAGAGATGATTGACAGTTTCCTTCAAGGAAGGCAGGATCCATTCGAGACCTGGCTCTCATGGACAGGCATGCATCAATCATCTGTTATATCTACGGGGATAAATTCTCACCAACGTGAACGATATCGACTACAGCTTTACTTTCTCCTTGATGTAGGTTTCACCTAGCCCCTGGGTTCAAATCGCATACACTCACAATTATTGTAGTTGGAATCTTCGCTCATATCAACTGCGAGAAGAATCCTAGACCTGATCAAATATGCGGAATTCAAGGTGGACGATGGTACTATGAATCATAAAGCACTGGTGCTCCCAACATGGAAGCAGATGAAAAAATGGCTCTGGTCCTCGTTGTCTAGAGAGGACGGAGAATTGGATTATTATCAGTACAGCAGAAGGTCTGGAACCGTCAGAATATATTTGGACGATGTCCTACAGACTGGTACAGATCCAGAGCACGCTTTCCCACAAAGCAGGTGGGAGAAAATTGGGGATTCCTTCCGAAGGGGGTTTCACTTCTTTGGTTCACCTGAGTCCGTGTTTGGATTCCGAGTAGCCGTGGCTACCATGACTCTTTCAATCGTCGCGTTTCTCAGAAACTCGCAGCACTTCTATATCCAGCAACGTCTAATCTGGGGTTCGATCATGATTGCAATTAGCATGACATCAACCGTTGGGTCAGCTATGTATGGTCAATCGATGCGGCTCCTTGGGACCATTGTTGGAATGTTGTTGTCGTATATTGACTGGTACATAGTCGACCAACAGCCAGCAGGTGTCCTTGTCCTCGTTGGGATCACAATGTTCTTGTCCCACTACCCATTAATTAGGTTCCCCACTCATGCCGTGCCTCCTATAGTCGAAATGGTCACAGTCATGTTGATTGTGGGCTATGCACTTCAGGTGAGGAAAGTGGGGGTCCTATTCTCCGAGTCTAACGGACAAGCATATCACGCTCTCTACGTGCTGTCGCCTTATCGACTCGCAACTGTTGTTGGTGGCATTGGGATGGCTTTTCTTTTCACATATTTCCCCTCTGCGGCCACAGTCAAAAGCTACTTCCGACGAGATCTTGCGTCTTCTCTGTATCTTCTCGCACATTACTACAGCTCAGTTTATACGACGAACTCCGTATTCATCAAAGGTTTGGCTGGAGATCATAACGACAAGAAAAGTCTCGGGAGAGTACTTGAGAAAGCTCGCACTCGTGTGCTTGCTAAGGAAATTGTTCTCCTACAGGAAATGGAACAGAGCATGTGGTTCTTTCTCTGGGAACCTACGCTTGGGGGAAAATTTCCCAGAGATACCTACGATAAATTGGCCGAGCATGCGCGAAAGTTCGTTCCTTATCCGTGCCACTTGTTGCGAAGACTGATATATTGTGTCCCTAGCATACTGCAATTTTCGGCAACGTTAATCGAAATCACCGATTCATTCCATCTCACTGGCCCAGTCTCCTCAGAACCGTGCGTACAAGACATCAGACGGCTCATATCTTCCTGTGACTTAAGGTCCCACGAAGTGACATCTCTTCTCACGACACTGTCAGGCGCCATTCAAACTGGGAACCCATTGCCTCTTTATCTTAAGGCGCCTAAACTCCGTCTGCCTACCGAGCTGCTTGCTGCTGCTGCTCCTGGTGCCAGCCTGCTTAGTGTAGATAATTTCAGCCAGCGGGGGTTTTCAGCCATTGCTTCGATGGAGATTACAATGATAGCCCTGGAAGATGATCTCTCTCAACTATTATCAGGGACAAAGCATCTTGTGGGAGAGTTGAACTTGTTGACAGACATTGTCCGCAAAAAAGACCTGCCTGCTAATATGGATTCAGTGATGGCAATAGAAAAAGGAGATTGACCCCTGTGTCTAAACTGATATGGCAAAATCGATTTTCACAAAGCTTTCAATCAATTGCTGGTGGGAATAAGGAGGTAGTGGTGCGCAAAGTAATGTGCTCCCACAGAATCATCTTGATCTTGTAGTTGAAAAGATGAGTTACTATTGAGGCCTCGGTTGGAATTGACTACAGTTGACAGACACACAATGTAAAGAGCGAGGTCTCCCAGGTCAATATCTTACTCGAGGAGCTGGATTTAACGCCATGTTACTGTATGCAAACGTGAATTTAGTGACTTGCCGGAATCGAAAGTGACTCCAGCGTTTGAGCCCCTCAACTATCCTCGCCATTGCTATCGTGTTTATTGACTCAGGACGAGTATTGGCGTTAAGTCATCCAAACAGGGGAGCCAGTAGAGAGTAAGCTTATTCGCCATCGAAAGCTTTGCGTAGCTCGTCCACATCAAGCTTCTCCATGCGCATCATAGCACGATATGCACGGTCCCGTTTCTCTTTCTCTGGGCTGTTAAGCACCTTGGAGAGCTCTTCAGGCACGATCTGCCACGACAGGCCGAACTTATCCGCCAGCCAGCCGCACTTCCTCTTGGTCTTATCGCCGCCCTCGCCAAGCTTGTCCCAGTAGTAGTCGACCTCGGCCTGGTCCTTACAGTTAACCATGATGGAGATTGCCTCATTGAATTTAAAGTAGGGGCCACCGTTAAGGCCGACGAACTTCTGATCATTGAGCTCGAATTCGATAGTCATGAGGCTGCCTGCCTCGCGCCCGTGTGTCTCATTACCGGCTTCAGAGTAATAGTGACGCCCCGTAATTTTGGAGTTCTTGAAGATGGACGTGTAGAACGAGGCGGCTTCTTCTGCTTGGCCATCGAACCACAGGCAGGTTGCGAGTTTGTTGACGGACATCAGGCTAGTGGCGGTGTGCTGGGAAGGAGTAGAACGAGCTACATTAGCATGCGCAGCCAGAATACGTCTTGTAGTATCAGGGCAGTATAGACGACAGACTCATGTTCGTCGCCACATACTTGCTAGGTGCGGGGTTCGAAGAAAGTTGTCGGAATCCCGGAGGCAGGAGATACTATCTCCCGCTACGATTAGTCATATTTTGAGCCTATCCAAATTGCCAGTTAGGGATGAGGGGAGAAATCAAGATGGTCGACAAATGAGTCATGAAAGCATGGTTAGCACGCTCCTGGTGAAGGTAGCATTAGCACAATAGGGCTCTTAGTTTGAACGTGTGGTGAGATCAGCAAGGAGTTCAGCGGAGTCCACTGACTGTATACAACCTTCGGAAGATAATGGGTATGCCTGTTTAGGTTATCTCCAATAAATGCGGTACTTAAATCAGAAAAAGAAACAAACCAAAAATTTATAGTAAAGACTGAAGCTCAGAGAAAATCTAGTAACGAAAGAGACAAAAAAAACAGACGGGCTTCAAAGGAGAAGGAGCGTAGTGGACAGAAGCTACGGTTAACGTTAGGCAGCCTCTTCAAGTATTAAATGAGTTGACTTCAGTATAGTGCCTAACAGAAAGGCTCTTCCTATTTTGCAATTGACGGCTACAATCCAATGAAAATCAACGACGGGGTATACTTGGCTTCTTTTGGGCTAGTCATTTCACAGGCCTCGACTATGCGAGTTACGTCGAATCGGCGGACTGAGGCATGTTGGGTGGTTGAAATAGCTAGGTGCAGGCGAATCTTCAACATGTGACGGGCATGTGTGGTGCGGTGCACCCATAAGCGAAAGCGGTGGGTGGGCCAAAGAGCACGGATACAAGGATGTTTTTTGGAAGTTCGACTTGAACCTAAGACCTCGGGAGCGCTTGGGCATCTCGAAACCTTGAAACCATGCCATTCACACGATTTGCCCCAGAAATACTTCTTCAAATTGCGTCCTGGATTGACACTGAATCTGATCTTGCATCTCTTGTTCAAGTCAACCGTGATGTATACAACACACTTATCACAGAACTTTACTTGCGTAATGCAAAGAATCCGGAAAAATCAGCTATTATCATCGCAGCTCGATCAGGAAATTGTTCCGCATTAAAGAGAGCCCTTCAAGCCTGGACAGTTGCTAGAGGTCCTTCCGAATTGCCGACTTCAGGTGGCCCCTCAAAATATACGCCTCTGTTTTCGGCAGCAATACGAGGACACCTTGAGGCAGTCAAGATACTTCTGGAGTATGGAGTCGATCCAAATGAAAGGGACCGATCTATGCGTACGCCACTTAACGCGGCGAGCACACGTGGGCATACTGCAGTGGTTGAGGCACTCCTAGCTCAACCAAATATAAAAGTGAATGCGTACGACACGGACAAGCAAACTCCAATATGTGGAGCTGCACGAAATGGCCACGCAGAAATTGTGAAGATGTTACTATTAGCTGGTGCTCACGCCGGTTTTGTGCGCAAAACAGGATGGCAGACCCCTCTTCATTCCGCTATCCGGCACAAGCAGGCCGAATTAGTCCGTCTGCTCGTCAACCGGGACGATGTTGATCCAAACGCACTAGGTTCAAATGGCACCCCATTAGAGACCGCAGTCGAGGCGAACGAAGAGGACTTAGTGAAAATTCTGCTTACAGACAAGCGGATAAATCCGGACCTAACAACGCGCTCGATGTTTCGGACACCGTTGTTAGAGGCTGCGTTAAAAAATAACGACGCTATGGTTCGCCTTTTACTCGAGGCTGGTGCAAACAAAGAGATCCAGGATTCTACATCTCTCTCACCTGCTATGTTACTTGATGCGCCTAGTGCAGAGGCTCGCCATAAACTCATTCGAGAGCGATCGTTGACGGGCATGAAGGATCATAATGCATCTGTATTACGGATGCTTTTAAGTCGCGATTTGTCTGAAAATTGACACGCAGAGCATCTCTCGATGCCTTCTTTGAGATGGATCGATAACACTCTGCTTTTTCTCTTACATGATTCCTCACTTTTTAACTCTCTTTCCGAGTGCACTGCGCAGAAGTCATCGATGTTTCGGTTTAGGTACAAGGAATATTAAACTTCATACAATTGCTTCCTCTCTCCGTGTGCCGAGAGATCTTGATACTAATCGATATCCATCGGATCACTATCCTCATCATACCCTTTGACATATTTGTTTGCGTCAAGCTGGATGATAAGAGTGGCCTGTACCATAAGGGCCGAACAAAGCTCCTCAATCAGCGTTGCATAATATCTGTCCTCTGTTACCTGGGCTTTAGCTGCAATCGCTAGGGCCTAAGTGTTGATGAATGTTTTTGACATAGTCTGAATATACTTAAGAAGATCAAGCAAATATTCATCCCATGCACTGGCCAGATCGATCAATTCGTTCGGGTACTTGACAGCCAACGCATCTTCTGTGAGTTCTAACTGCTGTCGAACGTGATAAATGATTCGCTACACTCTCAATTTAACCTCAGGATTTTTGAGATAAGAGTATACCCCGAGAGCAGTCTTGATCTCTAACAAGGCAGTAGTGTACTCCCTGTTATTCAAGTACTCAGTCATCTTTGATTCAGAGTGGATGGAACCGCCAACCATTATCTATTTAAGAGACATGTTAGCATAATGACAGAGCAAAGCCACAGATGCGAGTATATTGGGAGTTATGAGACTCAAAATGGGAACACATATGGTAAAGGAGAAAGTCTGACATACCCGAGCTTTCATCCGTTGATATCTTCCTAGAGTAAAACAAAATCTTCTTGGTTTGTTTTACTACCAATTGCGTCCATGATCCGCACCCCGGGCTTCACCCATAGAACTAATGGGCCATACGGCAAGACAGGGTAGTATATGGAGTATAAGTGTGAAAAGTGGGTAGTAGACGCGCCTCAACTTTAATCCGACTCTATCTAGGGACGGCTTACATTGCTCAGGTCAGCCACGCAGCCCAGCAATAAATAAATGGGCAGTCTATGTTAAATTAATTAAGCCCAACTTCTAATCCACTTTCTTTCAAAGCCCAATGTACAAATTATTAATGTACACGTTCGGATGTTGTATCCTCCCCGAACCATAACCTCAGCCATATCCCCATACCTGCCGTCTGTTCTTCAAGCCAAGCTAATCGGATATTTGCTCCGGATAAGTCCCCCATACCGATAAATGAGTGCTGGTGCTGGAATCAGCCCGAGCGCCAAGAACCCTAGTAATGAATTTCCCCAACCAAGTCCCAATGTTGAGTACATGCTTGGCCCAGCAAGAGGGAGGAAGGCGCCGAATAGGCAGCGGAGTGCTCTCAAGCCTGCCATGGCCGAAGCCGCATAAGGCCCACCGGCATCGATGAAGTATGTCTGTATCGGTAAGAAGATACCCATCATCCCAAAGGCAAATGGAATAAGGCCGATTATCGGCACAATCCAGTGGACGTGCTTTTCCGCTGTCCAGCCGTACCAGAAGAAACTGATGGGGATAAAGAAAGCGAAAACAACACTGCTAGCCAGACGCATCTCGGGTTCGTAGACGTTGCTGTTAGCCTTTGTGAGACGAACAACTGTCGCATCAGACGTTTTAGCAACAACAACAAGCCCAACCATGAATCCCACCCCCATATCAAGGTACGCGATGCTACAGAGCTCCACTGGCCAGTGATACTCCCCCTAAAATAATGAGGTTAATGTGGTGAAGAGAAGATAGAGCATTCCAAATAAAAAAGACAGGTAAAACGGCGAGTAATAAGAGAAAAGGAGACCCGAACAACATCCGCAGCGGGCGGATTATATCGCGCGAGAAGACTACGCGCTTCCTATTTCCGAGTCCGTTGCCGTTAATTTCGTAGGCACTCTAAATTTCAGTGCGTATGAGTTCTTCGCGTAGCTTCTCAGTTCTTCGACGAACCAGAACAACTGGATTTGTCTCCGAGCTCAACGCGATGTTTCCCAGAGTCAGGGTGCCACAGGCAGCGAGGTGTACCCAGCATATCCATCTCCAGCCAGCCCGCTGAGCAATAAACCCGCCAATGATGGGCCCAATCACGAGACCAAATAGGGGGCCTATTGAAAACATTGCATTTGCCCTGCCGCGTTGTTCGACGGGGAAAAGATCGGAGATAATTCCTCCTCCGACTGTTAGGCATGCTGAGCCGCCTACGCCAGCGAAAAATCTGAAGGCGATTAACGCGCTCGGGTTCGGAGTAAGAGCACAACCAATCTGCCACGCCGTTGAGGAGATGTTTGCGACGTTTAAGACAGGTTGACGGCCAAATATCTCGCTTAACGGGGATATCACAAGAGGCCCAACCTTATTGATTCGCGAGTTAGTCTTCTTGTGTCAAAATGGATAGGGAAGTCAAGGACCGTACCGAAAAGCCCAGAACAAAGACACTGAAAACCAGGGAGCTGAGAATACTTGACGTATTATGGAACTCCTAGTTCATGAGAGGCACGCTAGGAGCGTCGATCGAGAATGACAAAGGACTATTGGGTAGAATAATTAGTTCTGAACCCAGGTTTGCTTCCTAACGATAAGGGTACTTGCCTGAGAAAAGTAATACTGCTCAGAATGCCCAAGAGCAGCCATATCCGTGAAATTCCTGGGTTTTCAATAAGCAAGCGTAACGACAACTGTCAATCAGTGCACCACACCTTGAATTCTGAGGATCCTCTGGCCCATCCCACCCGACTATATCTCTAGATAGATCGGTGAAGGGACTTATCTCTTTCATTATGGCCTCGCTGTCTTGATCGCCCAGGTGCGCCTCACTTGGAGGTGGCGCCTGATGAGCCTCGAGCGATTCCTTTGATGCTTCGACGTTGTTTTGTGCATATGCAAGTATTAATTTCAATACAGCTTGTTGAAGAAATTGGCCTGCCGACATTCATGCTGGACATCCTATCTTTGCTGTCTGGTTTTGGAACTGAGAAGGCGAGCGACATTAAAGAGGAAACTTTCTGATTTGCTTCACTGACAAGGTATCGATCTCCTGCGGAGAATATCCCTATAAATAATCAAAGCCGAGTGCTTGCTTCCCTTGAGTAAAGTTTTCGCCTGGAGAGAGCTATACTACCATTAATAATCAATTCATTCACAAAGACAAGCATTTAATTCCGCTCAGAGTTCCGAGCACCCTTGATACTAGTAGCTACTATACAACCGTGGTTACCGAGCGCTGATGGCTATTGACCTTAACCCCACGAATTCTCGCTGCAATTTCGGCATCCGCGGACGAAGTCTGATATTCCCTTTATAATCATCCAGTTTACTACTACCCTAGGTACCCAGCGTGCAACGCCGAGTCGGTGGAATCGGGACCGAGTCCGGTTATTCATACACGCCCCGCCCCTCATTCGGTTCAAATAGGAACACAGTCGGCCCAATTTTCTCCTCCTTGTGTTGGTAGAATACTCACCATCTTCCATGCTTGATTCAGGGACCGGTGGCAGCGTGTGTCTACAGAGACAGGACAGAGCTAGCTAGAGTCAAATGTTCAATCGAGTCGAATTATTATCGGGCTAGTCAAACCATATGATAATATTATTATATAGTGGGTCAGAGATCTCCGGCGCGCCAGCACCCGTAACTGAGTTCCAATTGGGTTCCTCGGAGCGAGAACCGCTGAAGAATGCATCGATATTTGCCCGCAACTGCGCCTGCGCCTGCGACTGCTGCGCGGCCAAAAGGTCCATACGATCCAAAAATGCCGCATCAGGCATGGGGAGCAGGTTTGACTATACTATGCCTAATCTCACCTATAACGCTTGGGATAGTACTCACAGAGCGTCAGTGGTGGTACCACTCTTTCAATCATTTAAAAGCGCGCAGATACCCCTGCAAACTGGCGCTGGCATCCAGCCTGGACATAGCTTCTAGCTTGTGAATTACTGCATCAAGGTAATAGTTTACTCCCAGATCGGGCAGAAATACATCCGCCCATTTGGGTCCGCGCATGCGGAGCAGCCCGAATAACTGGACCATGGCGACACACGCATAGAGGGTCCAACCTAGGAATCGGCAGTCCATGGTTGGGAATGTGTCCAGACTCATGCCAAGGAAAGAAATGGATGCGTGCTTTCAGCCGCGTCTTCTCCCCATTCTACAGGTCTCTTGTTGAAGATCTTCAAATGATACTGTGTTCTGGGATCATCAATAATACATATATCCAGGTCATCAGCCATGCTGAAAACCATAGGCACGTTTTCCGTAACTGCGCCAAGCGTACCATGCTGCAGAGCTGGGTGCATGGGCGCGACGTTGCAGGCCCGCCGCCAGAGAATGACAGACACTCCTGGATATTAGGAGAGAATCTGATCAGATGCGGCTGCCGTCGAAAGAGGGAAATACTGTCGCAAACGTTAGCCGGAGTCCATGTGGTGAGCGTCAGCACAAGAGATGGATCATACAGCAAGGCGGTGTGATAGCAACTAAGCCATGTGCGGCGCATTTCAGCCTGCTCTTCCAAGGCACCCTCGAGCATAATTTTACCTGGATCACTAAGCCCAATATTTATGGCCATAAGCGCAGCTAAGCGAATGTAGACGCCAAACCCAGAGTCTCGGCATTCGCGGTGCCTCATGTGCCACGTAGCGTAGACTAGCATCGCTTGGATAAGGTCGACGGACTTTTCCATGTAAAACATGACATGAGATGCTATGTCGCGGGTAAACGTCAGTGCCAGCTCAGACTGCAGCTGTGGCACAATAGTGCCGCTCGCGACAGCAAAGATGGCACTTAGGAGGAACGGTTTATACCGGCGCATATACGACAGCGAGACCTCCTCGGCCAGCGAAACCGTGGGAGAGAAGGGGTTTAATCGCCCCATTAAACCACTCAAGATATGCGAGCCTACCTCTGAGCTTATCGTGCCGCGACTAATCGCATCCCCCCGGACCTGCCCTGGCTGTGGTGGCTCGGGGGAGGCTGGTATTTCATATACCTTGCCGTTGATCGACGATGCTGACCCAGCATCTTCCGCCGCTATTACTTGCGGGCTCCAGCTGTTGTTGTTACTGTTGCAAGACGACCGACCTGTTGGCAGCTGGCTGATTAGAAGGAAGTTGAAGCGCATAGGGCAGAAGCATTGGACTCTTATCACAGTCTCCACAGTCGCTTAAGTCGTATTGTGCGGCAGTCAGATCTGTTCCATTGCCGAGTGCCTCATGTGAGAGCCAATCATCCCAATCAACATGGTCCTCGTGGTCGGGAACATCAAGTGCATAAACCTCGTAAAAATTAAGAGTTTCTGGGTCAAACAATTCTATCACTTATGTGAAGGCTAGGAATAATTCAGTCGTCAAGTTCTAGCAGTTGCGGGCTTCAAGGGAAGAGGCATACAAGTAGCCGATGAGATTGGCTCGGACCAAGTGAAATAGGTAAAGCAACAAAGAGTATGTTGATTCCTTGATTTCTAAAAGTTGATAATGATGGTATGCTATTCAAGATGCTCGACTAAGCTAATGGAATGGGTGCTGACCCTGATTCTAGTCCTCCGGGCCGATCTAGCGAGCCAGAACGGGAACACAGAACCGTCGCTGTTAAGGTCATTCGCCACTATCACGGCTGTTTCGGCGGTGTATATATCTTCGCGCTGCACCCGCATCTCGCATACTGGATGGAGTAATGAAGGATGGACGGAATAAGAATGATAGAATATTCAAACCTGAACTGAGAACAAGAAAAAGAAAGTTGACCAGACTGGGATTCGACCAGGACCTTGTCGGTTTTAACGAGACGCGGTAATCCCACCCCCCCCCCCGCCCCCCCC